>LPNX010755387.1:944368-1009905 GCA_001517045.1 Pseudotsuga menziesii | reverse complement strand
GATTTTTGTATGTTTTTTCCTTTTTTCATAAAGTTGTGGAAAAGTACATATGAAAGTTATTGTATGATTTTGTGATTAGTTCATTCGCACTTTAGTTGAAAAATATAAACACTTTTCTATAAAGTTGTAACAATCTTTTCTTGCTTTTCATTAGAGGTCTCACTTCTTTTTCAGTTCAAAAGAGAAGCTTTTGTTTGTTTCGGTTAGGAACGGATCATATAAGCAATTTGTTTCATTGTTGTATGGGATTTACTCTATGTTTCAAATAATTTGAACCTATCTCTCCCTCTCTTAGGTAGAATTTCATTGAAGAGGAAAACTTGCATTATCATATAGATCAGTGTGCATCTTCTTTAATTTCAAGTTTTCACTCCATGGTTCCACCTAAACGCACAAGATAAAATTAAGCGCTAGCTTAGGTTCAAATTTTTTTAGCAATTTGTGTGATAGGTTAGAAACATGTTCGAGCGTCGTTAAACATAGGAGCTGTCATTATTTGTCCGCACTACAACCCGGGACTTGCGCGGTTCTTCCACGTACCGTCAGTATATCGAACAGCCTTTCACGTACCCTTGAGGTATATAGAAAGGTACTTCATGTACTTGATTGTATATAGGAAGGCCCATTGTGAACGGTTGTGCATTAGACATCACTACTACTAATTTGAGCTCCCACGTACCTTGTGTATATCGGGAGACCCCACTAGGATATCCTATCCATCTGAGTTATCCTTTTGGCTTCTCCTGTGAGGTTCCTGACTATTATCCACTCCTTTCACATGTTTGCTTGTTTCTTTTAGTTTGAGTAGCACTTGTTATCTGTACAGTTAGTATTTTTTAGAAGAGAGAGATATTTTTGTTACATAGTTATGGCTTCACCTTCCGGGACTACCAACCAAGAGACTCCTTTACCAAGCATGTCTTTTGTGTTCCCTCCATATGGGGATGTTGGTCCTCCTCTCATGGCTACGTTAAGCCTTCCTGGGTTGACTATTGGATTACCTGTTTGGTTATTCTCCAGTCCAGTTATCCCATGTACACCAGTTGCGTCTGATCCTAATCCTTCATTGCAAGAGCATCAACCTCATGTTGATCCCTCTCCTTCTTCACCAGATGTGTCTTCTCCCGTTTCTACCTCTTCGCCTGTTGAAAGTTGTAGCACTAGTAGTTAGGTGGATAAGAAGAAGAACAAAAGGAATATTAAGAAGAAGAAAAACAAACAAACAACCAAGTCTCAACCAATCACTCCTCCCAGTACGAACAGTGTTGATCTGCACACCCAAAGACTGCGTAAACCCAAATTCCCTTGTAGGCTTTGCAAGGGTGATCACCTTCTGAAAGATTGTCATGGTTTGTCCCTAGTTTTAGAAGAGTGGTCTAAGGTTTCCCAGCAACCAATGTCATCAGCCTCTGGTCATCATACTGATGATCCTCCCTCAGCCAATGACCTTATGGTTAAGAGTTGGAAGGGTATAGTCAGAAATCCTTGCTTGCTTTGTAAGGACATGCACTTTACTTACCTTTGTCCTCCCATGGATGAAGCTTCCAAGTTGTTGGAAGATCTTACTGTTTCTCGTCAACGGTTTCCAATAGGTTATCATAATTTGTCTCTTGAACCCCCATTGGTTGATAAAGTGGTCGATCCAGTTCTAACCTTAGTCAATCCCACTCTTCCGTTGAAGAGTGAAATTGAAGTGGTCAATCGAAGTCCATCCTTAGTTGATCCCACTCTTCTTTTGAAGAGTGAAGTTGAAGTGGTCGAGTCGACGTCATCTCCACCCGATCCCACTCTTTCATCAGAGAGTGTTAAGACTGAAGTAGTCTCTTTGACCAAATCTTAGTCTTGTTCTTCTCTTCCAGTAGAGAATGAACCAAAACCTGCTGAAGTTTTTATGCTTTGTTCTGATTGTTCTCGACAAGGGGAAATTTTTTCTGTTTCGACAAAACCCTCTCTTAGTAGTGAGGTTATTTCCTTTGACTGGAGTAACCTAACAGAGTCTCGTCTTCATTCGAGTGTTCCTTTCCAGATAGTTGTGAATGTTACTGTTATGCGGATACTTTGCACTATTGTTGACGAAGGGGTTTCTGTTAGTTTTCTATCCTCAACTGCTTGGAAATCTTTAGGCTCTCCTCAGCTTGTGCCATCCACCGATCAGATATTGGCTTTTAATCGAATACCTACTGCACCTTTAGGGACCCTTCCTTATTTTCCTATTGCATTAGGAGGGAAAACTGTTTGTATCGATGTTATGGTGGTCCAAGGTCCTTTAGGTTTCAATCTACTCCTTGGACGCGATTATGTTTATGCCATGAAGGCTGTTGTGTCCACACTCTTTCAAGTTATGCATTTTCCCCATGATGGGAAGATTGTGACCATTGATCAGCTTTCCTTTGTTACAACTGACCATCGCATTACTCCTAGTAATTAGACTGCCCTGAATGTGCCACATGTTCTTGTGGTTCCTCCCCCTTCTTCTAGTTAGATTATTCCCATCATAGGTAAAATGGGGGGCATGGCTCTAGTCTATGGACATCATAATGGAGCTAAGTCGCTAGATTTTATGAAATGGGGGCAACCTACCAACCTCTGGATATCATGTTCGGTAGGACCAAGTTTGCGAGCATAGTTTACCTTTTGGTTTCAAGCTCGTTAAAAAATAAAACCACTCCTCAAGCATAGTTTACCTTTTGGTTTCAAGCTTGCATAAAAAATGAAACCATTCCTTTAAGCAAAGTTCCCATTCTGTGTCAAGCTCGTTAAAAAATGAAATGGATGCCTATGAGCATAGTTCCAATTCTATGTCAAGCTCCTTAAAAAATGAAATAGATCCCCTCAAGCACAGTTTACCTTTTGGTTTCAAGCTTGAATAAAAATGAAATCATTCTTGAGTATAGTTCATTTTCTATTTCGAGCTCGTTGAAAATGAAGTAGGTTTCCTTAAGCATAGTTTACCTTTTGGTTTCAAGCTTACATAAAAATGAAACCATGTTCCAAGCAAAGTTACCTTTTGTTTCAAGATTGTGTAAAAATGAAACAGATTCCCTTCCCTTGAGTCAAGTCTTCACTTTAGTGTTAGAACTTGAACCTTCTTTTCAACTGCCTGATTCTCGTTCTTCCTACCTCCATGGTGAACATTTTCACATTAGTAACCAGGTTTTTAGGTTGGGTCTGGAAGAAGAATCATTAAAGGAAACAAAGCTTGGGGGCATGTCGAGCCGCTAGCAACAATACTAGAGGTAAGCTTCGCTAGAAATCATGCTGGGGAAAAGATTCCAACCTCTGTATACCATGTTAATGGGATTTTTTAAGCATAGTTTACCCATTGGTTTCAATCTTGCGTAAAAATGAAACCAATACCTGAGCATTCTTTCAACTGATCTTCGAGCTCGTTAAAAACAGTAAGATGGTGTTGAGCTTACTTTTCATTTTTCGTGCTCTGGTTAAAACATGAAATTTGGTTTGAGCTTAGTTTATTACTTTTTCATGCTCTGAATTCAAACATGAAAAAGTCTAATGGATTTCTCTTTAAACCCTTTTCAAGCTCCCTAAATACGAAAAGATCATCAAGCGATATTGTCTTCTTCACGCTCGTTAAAGTATTTGAAGAGTCGTCCGTCCGACGATAGGTTATCTCTTTTTCGGTTCGAATAGGACTATTTACGAAAAAGGAACACATCAGCTAATCAGGACTGGAAGAGTTCTCTAAGGTATAATTTTACACTTTTTCGGGCCTTAGAGACTAAATCATACGAAAAAGGACCCCTTTAGAGTCTTCTTCCGTATTCATTCAGACTCTCTAAACATGAACGATACCAAGTTTTCTTTCAGTGGACTCGTTAAATTAAACATTAAGAGACCCATTTTGGGAATGAACCCCTCCTCTCTCAGGTTCGTAAAACATATGAGTCTAGACTTGTCTTCGGACAAGCTATATCAAGTGTTTGTTACCCTCTTTGAACTCGTAAAACTGAAAAGAGGCACTCATCAATCATGATGGGGGAAATGGGAAGGGAATCATTTTGCAAATAATAGCAGTTGTTTGTCGCTACCTTTGAACATGGCACTTGTCTGCACAATCATGTCTGTCAATTGGGTATTCAGCTGATCTCCGTGATGATCCACTTTCATGAGTCATGTCAATCCTTTGAGTCTTTCAAAAGAATGCATTGTCCATTGTCGCATTGTGTGTCTGTCCCGTTCAGTCATGCTGCCAAGTCTTTTGTCGTGCCGCCCAATGTTCAAAGGGGATCTGAAGAAGTTTTACCTCTACAGTCTACACAATCTTTGTGTCAGTCATATGGTTACTACATTCACATCATTCCAGAATTATGTTCCGAGTTTCAGGTCGTCAATGTGGGACTCCTCATGGCCCTCTTTCGACAAGACTATTCCTGTCAACATCAGCTCATTATCCGGGAAATAGTCTTAGAAACAATATTTGGTACCTTGAGATCTGTATGCATTAATGACAGATTCTCTCGCTCTCGACATAGGTTCACATCATTGACCTTTGATCGATAGAATCGACTGGGTGTTCAACATCAGGACATATATTCACACTCAGTAGATTGTACTAGAGTACCTTGGGAATCATTGACATAAATGGTGATCTCCCTCGCACTTGTTAACGGTTCACATCATTGACCTGTAATCAAGTGGTTTCTACCATGTTTGACTTCATATCATTATAATCACATGGGTAGAATCGTACTTTGTGGAAGACGAGACGAAGACCCTGGGTATTTGTTTAAAAGTGCTCATTGCTTTTCCCCAGGTTGCGATGGAGTTTTGTATATCTAGCATGGATCCATATTTGTATGGTCGTGGCTATGCTCAAATTTGCGTCTATATGACATAGATATACGTTGTATGTCTAGTATCTATGTCCGAGTTTGAGTCCTCTATCACATGGATCTACGATGTATTCTAGTAGCCATTCTTGTTTATTCCTCTCATGGATCTGCCTTGTATTGGTCTGCAGCCATGAGTTTGGTTACTTGTGTCTATGAGTCAACATACTGATGTACTACAGATGCCTACTTGATGGCATACTCCGATTGAGCCGACATTTTCATCTCATGGCGACAACTTGTTCTCTCAAAGCTCTCGTTTATCTTATCCCTCTAAGACTCATGCTTTGGGGGGCATCCTGTTATACCAAAATCCTGTCACCATCATGTGATAAGACATTTGACATACCTACTTGCCCTGAATCCTAGCTCTTGGAGTGGAGACTAATGGTTTTTCATCAATCTTTCATGAAAATTCCCAGCACTGCGCTTACCCCTTTATCCAGGAGTTGTACCCTTGTTCGCATCGCCCATCCCTTGTTGCCCACAAGCGATGCCACCGCTTATTGCCCTTGGTCCATAAGCGGTTATTACTAGAACTGCTTTGTCATAAAAGGAGAAACGCAGTACCCTGGATAAAAAAGGAAAACAGAGAAATTTCTTGAGGCTTCTAGATGATAAGCCTCGTGTCCTCCCTTATCCCTATTGTTGTGGGTCAGTTGAGCTCGAGATCCCTCATCCTAGGATCTTAGAGGCCACCTCACCCACTAATCTCTCAACCTACTCTATCCATTAAAGCCTTAAAAATATGATCTCATAGCCATGGTTGAGGGGAGAACAATTGAGGTATTGTTATGCTGTTGGATTGATCACTTGGCCCAAGACCATTTGGGGAGATCATAGAGAGCTAGAGTCAGAGCTTTTGGGGATGAGATTGTTTGGTTTCATGGAGATGCATGTCAACACTAAGGCTTGGTTGTAAACTTCTTCATATTTCTTTAATGCAAGTTTATTTTTGTCCCACATATGTTGTTGTTGTTTGATTTCACATATATGTTGCTAGATTCCTTAGTCACTAGCATAGATTAGTAGATTATATTCTGGTTGCTTTGATCTATTTCGTGTTGAGCTGATTGCCAGGTACACAAGGCGACTATCAAAGCATTGAATTCTAGGTATATACAGCGTCTAGGGAGAGTCTTCAACCTCTATCTTCTATTTGTTCTGGATCTGAACCATTCAGACCAGTGGAACACCTTACTGTCCGCAGGAGGTGAAATATTCCAGCTAACAGCTTGCTTTTTTTGTTGTTGTTGAGAGCAAATTATAATTGCAATTGCATTGGAAAAGCTCAACGGGGATCTACTTCAACCATCCAGAATAAGGTACAATTATATATCCCTTAGTGTTAGATTTTCTTATTGCTCTTGTATATTGGGAAAGATTGATTTATGGTGTCATACTGTTTGGTGTGGTACCCCCAAGCCATAAAAAGTTTCTCTCCATAACAATAATATTCAAAAAAAACTAAACCACCAAAGAGCAAGCTAATTTAGCTTTGGAATTTGTTGCCCTAGAATTCATGATTCAAGCAAATTGTTCCATGCTAAAATAAGACCTTAAATGAGAAAAGTTTGAAAATATCCAAACTCGCTATTTGTGAAACTGCCTCCACACATTCTGCATAAAAACTTAGAAAAGATAATCACGGCCTCTCATTAGTGTGTCATGGTGCTTAGGCTCCACATTAGAGTCTTCACACATGAGATCCACTGCTAAATCTGAATTGTCAATACCGGGAGACATCTTTAGCAAAATAAGCATAGTAGACAAATGATCATATGGATCCCTTAACAAAAGTTCTAGGAAGATAAAGGAGGTGGCATCTAGGAGCACCCTTGTAGTTGTGATTACTGCTAAAGTAAGGCATGATTGTCTAAACATATTTGTGGAACTTGGTGGGTTTCCTTTATTGAATGAGTGGCTGCAAGAATCCCATAAAGGAAAACTCGTAGACAGTGCAATTTCAAATGACTTCAGCAGAGCCATAGATGACCTAATTTTGACCTTGTTCCAGGCTCTAGATAATATTCCTATAGAATTCGATGCTTTGATATCTAACATGCCCCAAGGTCAACAAAAATTTTGATATCTCACGCAAACTCAAAAATTCATAGAAAGGAAAAGAATTTGATAGAAGCTTCCAATCTTAGTGAACTCTCCATAGATTACACAGGCTCACAGAAAGACAGTCCAAGCTCACCACAAGATTCATTGGAAATTCAAGAAGTCCACCACAAGATTCTTTGCAAAGTCAAGATATATGGTAATGCACAATAAACAAGAAAAAAAAAACTTGAAATGAAGATGCCCATCTTCAACACATTTAAGATGTTGTAAATCATAAAAATGGACTTGCAAATTGCATGTATAAAGTTCCTGTGTATTTGCTGCTAACAACGGTAATAAAGGTCACATGAAGCACTTAGGCATTTATTTTATGCTAGTAAAACAAAAACTATCCATCAACATTCTGAATAGATAGTAGTTCCTACAACTGAAATAATTCACATTTGTGTCTTCTTGGGAAAAGGAAATGTTACAAAGCATGGTCAGTGAAAATAATCCAAGCAACACGATCATGCAAAGAATGGGAATCAATGGATATCTCACTCTTATAATAGTTGACTAATTGTGTTTGTCAAGTGAAGACTGGCCATATTTTGAGAGTACCAATTTACAGTGTGAAAAAATAATTTTAACAAAAACTTCTTCAAAAAACAAAATGAAACTATTTATCCTCCAACCACAAGAAATCAGCCATCATGCTCTGGAATTAGTATCACTAAATGTTAGTTTGAGGGTGCAACAATTCTCTCTTGCAAATAGTATGGGGCCATTGCTAGAACATAAATGATCAAATCATATACATATTAACAACAAGATATTTGGCAGTGTATCAACCATAAATGTATGCTATCAGGGGCAGTCAAAGTCATCAACAACAACCCTACAACTATTAAGACATAAATTGCAAACTCATCAAGACACTCCTGTAGCAACATATTAATATTTGGGGAACTGAAAAGAGTTTTTTTAGAACCACTGGGTTAGTTTAGTGGATGAGAACAAATGTTGGTAACATAAGGAACAAATCTGGGCAGTAGCAAACCCTCAATCTCCATACTTTGTAAGAGTAACTAGGCCTCTCTTCTAGCAAGTATATGGTACATAGGCTAGAAAATAGGCCTCAAATAACAGATCCGTGTTCATTCCAAAATGAAATCATATCATTTTCAAGGACCATACAATTTCTAAACTCCATGATTAAGAGCTCTATGGCATGGTCATGAGACAACTGTCAAAAGGGATTAACAATTATGGAAGAATAGTCTACGCAGTCTTTAGGCCTCAAGAAATAATAACCATTCCTTAGTTTTGAAGTTGAGCACACCCCAGGAATGTTTCTGCTACTTGATCAAGGTTACTGAAGAGATCCAAGACGGCCTATCAAAACAAACAAAAGTTGTAGCAAGAAAGGTTAATGCACCAAAGAGTGTTCTCAGTCAAATAAATAGTGGAAGGGACGTGGATATTTTACTCTGAGCTTGTATGATGTCAAAAATTGCATAGTGGTCAGTACATAGCACATAAGATGAAATGGTCAAGGTTAATTGACTCTAACTATTGTGGTGTTAAAAACTTAAAACTATATCCTTGAGATTCCATGAAATTCAAACTTAGATGTCAATCTTGTGTGTAAAAAGGAGAATATGGTTATGTTTATGTTCAAATATCCCCGATACTTGTGCTTGATACAAAATGGACTGTTGAAGATGCAAAGTGGTTGCAAGTGGCTACACAAAAGATTTAATCATTGTAATATCTACATTAAGATTCCAACAAACATACCCAGACAATTTTATGATTGGATGAGTTTCACTGAGCTATATAAAGCTGCACCATAACCATCGATTGAAAAATATTCAGAATTGGCTATCATATTTGTGGAATTCTGGTGCAGATATTGTACTAGGGATGTTACCTTTTGCAAGAGAGATGTTTCGATGAGATCTGGTTGTTTTGAAGGGCATGGGTTGTGCAATTAAAACCAATCTAACATGTAAAAGTTGACTAGAGACCACACCAATATCTGAAAATTATACAAAAAATAGGGTTGTAAAAGTTCAAGTGGAAGAAGAAAATTTACCTCTAACATTTGTATGCCAACACTTTAAATGTTACCCAAGCTTCAAATGCTTCAAGAAAAACAACTTGTGACTGCAATTCAAGCCCAAAAACGTTGAAGTTGAACTGTGATTTGCAAAAAATGTTAAACCTAAAAGAGTCCTTGAGAAAGAAAGCCATTTTATACGGATGAATTGGGTCAAAATCAGTTGGAAATGGATGCCTAGGCATATATCCCACTTCCTAGTCAAATTCAATTAGAAAGCAAGAGGGATTGAAGGAATTTTCCTGAAAATATGGGTGAGTTGAGGATCCTAATCAAAATTTGGTAGAAATCAGGGGGCGAACAGAGGATCCCACTAGTTTTTTGGTAGAAATATAGGGTGAGCAGATGATCCCACAATATTTTCGGCAGAAATCAAGACAAACAACAGATTTTGCAGAAATTTGGAGGACGAATTCCGATTTTGGGGATTTCTACCCCAAATATAATATGTCTATCTAGGATAAAATGAATTATTTTATAAATGATTAGTGGACGAATTAAATATTTTATTAAAAAATGTTTTAATATACCTAATTCACCCATGAAAAAAATAACTCTTTTAAATTCGCCCATGGGCTATATTTCACCCCTAAAATCATCCCTGCTGACAATAGAACCATTTTTTCCCTCAATCTCGACTAACCTAGGTTAGAATTCGACCAGAACAACAAAACCCAAGGTACGGGTCCAACAAGACTTAACCTTGTCAGCAACACCTACGACGCAAGTGAATTCTCACCTAAGATACCTATAGGGGTTGCAAGAACCAAGTTTCATGCAGTTAAGAAGGGGATCTTCACTTACTAGACATCAACATAAAGCACATCGACATAATAACTACCATGACAGTATATCACAACCATTTACAACCATAAAAAATTTCATGAAAAATCCATTGAATATTTGTCAATTCAATTATTATTCAAAAGCTAACACATTATCACAAGTTGCAGTAATGAAAACAACACACAAATTTATCATGCACCATTTGACACAAGAAGTTTAATATGGAAACCCAAGCGGGAAATACGACAAAATAATTAGAGGAAATTTCAACTTAAAATGGGCCTTCTAACCCTAATACAAATTCTATGTCATCATGTATTAGCCAATCAAAATGCTTTAAAATTAAAAAACGGAGCACCTATTAAACATTTTTTTATTATATAATTTGGGGGCAAGTGGAATTATTTAATAATATAATTTGTCAGCCTGAAATTATCTTGGTTATTGAAAATGAAATTAATATGGTAACCAATTTTAGTTAATACTTTAACCCGTATATAATATATAATAGTAAAAATAATTAATATCATAAATAATATATAATAATATTACTTGGTCCAATAACTTTTACTAATATCATAACAAATATATAATATATAATAGTTATTGCGCCGAGAGGGCACATCTAAAGCAAGGCTGCATACACTAAAGAGGAGAATCTTTTCCTCATGACAAGAATGAAGAAAGGGAGAAATCCTTTCACTACAAATAAGCTATTCCATTCAAGTGAATAAATAAAGACTCCGGTATTCCTCGCAGGGGTGCAGAGATCAAGAGGGAGCCCACACAAATCAATAAAAGATAAGTACTTTATAATTTGATTGTTATATGTTGTTATAAATTAGATCTAAAGGTTTTTTAATATGTTTCATGATTGTCATATAGATATCTGTATTCGTGGACTATGGAATTGTGTTAAGCATATACATTATTGTTTGTCTTTTCTTAGAATATTGTCGATCTCATGAGTCCATATTATGTGATATGATATAGGACTGATATAAGACTTATGTAGGACTGATATAAAGCTAAAAATTCCCTTCAAATGGCATGAGATAGAGTGTTTCATGCTTGCTTCATGACATGTGAATATAGGACTGCAAAAATTGGTCACAATATATAAAATAGAGGGATTCATACTTACTTCATGAGATATGAATATGGGGATGCATATTTCCTTCATCATAAATATTAATTTTTGAACTGATATAGGGTTTCAAAACATCACATAAGATATGAATGAAGTTATGTCAAAAAATTGATTTAATCTATGTACATAATGCAAAATTCAATGAAGTATAGGATCATCAAGCCTGCAAAATTCAAATGGAGAATAAGATTCTATAAGAGAGAGAATCAGTTTAGTAAAATCTGCTCAATAATTCATGGAGAATAAACAATCATGAGACCACTAATTGAAATAATAATCATAATCCATTATTCAATATAGAATTAAGTAATACATATAGGAGAATTTGAATACCTAATATAGGATTCGAATCTACCAACCTGGATTAACTCCAGAGCTAACTCAGTGTGGAAAAATCACCACTAGAGCTCACTAATGCAACTCCATATCACTAAAACAGTTCACAATCAGTTAACTGAAGAGGGTAGGTGAGAAAATGCACCCTACTTCCCCTGAATCATGGAAACTGACGCTAGGATGACTGAGAGTCATCTAACTTATGGGAATCAGAGCATAATTGGAATTAACTGAATACCTACTAGAGTCAACATCTAGAGACTGCTGGTGGCACTTAGAGTGGGTTCCTAAATTATAGGGGTTGGTCCACGGGGCACCTAAACTCATGCAATCAGATGCAGTAAGTGGCATATGTACCCTAGGTGTGTCCCCCATGCACTAGTGGAGTGATGAATACCTCATAAGCTAGGAAAAAGGAAAAATAGACTATGTAGTCAAAGGGAGGATTAATAATAATCCCAACACCCCCGCTTAATCCTGACTTTGGACAACTTGGGCCCTGGCAACTAAGACCAAAGGTAACCCATACAATCTAAATAAAAATAAAAATAATTTCTTAACAAAACTGAGGAAATGGGGGAAATCTCATGGGAAAAAAACCCCTAAAAATAAGCGAGAAAATCAGGAACAAGCTTTCTCTTACTAAGAGAAAAAATTCTTCTCAAGTGAAAACTTATGAAAATGTTTCTACAATCTATATCTTAGTGGAGCAGTAATGCAGCGTGATGGTTCTTGTGTGCACTAGTTTCGTGGGGCTGTGCGTGTGAATTTTTCCATCTTCTTCCAATATGATGATAGATAGGAGAAGGAATGTTCCCTTTGTCTCTTCTTTCTATAGGAGGAGTGACATGATGCTATTTGTTCTTCAGTGAGAATAATTGTTGATCAGACCTTATCATGTAGCATCTCTCCAGGAGCTTGTTGCACCTCTCTGAATTTTATTGACATAATGCAAGGCTTTCTTTTTGAAACTGGGATCTTGTTCTCCTCATGTCATATGGCTCTCTAGTCATGTTCCCAGTTGCCTCAATAACCTTTTGTGCCCATTTAGGCCTATAATTTGGGGTAGGGATTGGATTTGGATTTGGGTCATTGTGAACTTCATCTTCAATTTCATAAACTAATTCAACTGGGTCCTTTGCTTTGGATTCTGAATCTGAAGCACTAATGGAAAAAATATCATATGTAAAAGGTGTAGGTAGAATGGTTTTACCTTCCCTTTCAAATGGAAGTTGAGATTGTATTGGATCTGAGTATAGAAGAAAGTGTGAGAATTCATATTTCTTAGAGGCATGGTTTCTAACACCTTTCGCCATAGTCTTCCCAATTGAGATATATGAGATCTCCACTGAGTCATGACCAAATACTACTAGCTTTGGTGGGCCAATATGTGTAATATGGTATACAGATAACAAATTTGCAGCTAAGGAGGGAACATAGAGTACATCTTTGAACACTCCATGCTTTAACTTGATTGAACCCTTTCCTTTAGCTTGAATTTGGGTTCCATCACCCATGTGAATACTTGGACCATTAGTAAGTTGTGACGAAGAGAATGATTCTATGTATACAACCATATGATTGGAGGCTCATGAATCAATGAGGAAGGCATGTGATTTTGAACAATTAGCCTTTAATGCATGACATCTCTCATCATGATATTCAGTCTTGTCTCTAGAGTTAGCCTTCTTTGCGCCTTCAGGATGGGAAATATTGTGTTGCTTAAGGATTTTTTCCATCTGATCTATGGTCTTCTTCATACAATATTTCTCTGTATGGTTTCCTTTCTTACAGTAGGAGCACTTTCCCTTCTCAGACCTTTTATGTTTGTCCTTCCTAGATCCCGAGGCTTCATCCAATGGATCAAACTCATCTTTAGGTTCAAATTCAGTGTTTTTCTTTTCTTTACCTTTATGTTTCCTTCTTGCTTGCACATCCCTTGTCTCACCGGCTAAGAGAGCTTGATTTGGAGAGGATCTAAGATCTCCCATATGTATCAGCTTGCCTTGTTCTTGGATTAGAGACTCTTTGACAACATCAAGGGATGCATTCACTAATTAGGAGTAGTCAATATCCTAGAGTGAAAGGTAGATACAAACACTGATAATTCTAGGCCAATTTTGCTCAGTATGGAGAGCATCCTTCTTCTCAATCCTGAATTGCTTGCATTGCGTGACAAATTATTTGAATTTTGAGAAAAAATGTTGTATAGTTTCGAAGTTACTGGTATGTAGTGCTATCATCTCATTTGCCAAGATATGGCCCCTCGTCTCATCCTGTTTTCCAAACAAGGATTCGAGATTATCTCATACTTCTTTTGGAGACTTGATTCAATCAAGATAGAACAAAAACTCCCTAGAGATGTGGATGCTTCCGAAGCCTAAATCTTCATCAAGCTTATTCATATGCTTTGATTTTTCAATATATTGTTGGGGTTTGGCCTCTTTTTCCATGGTGATCTTGTACAAACCCTTGTTGCACAAGACAATATGCATATCTGCCCTCCAATCAAGGTAATTGAAGGGTGTAAGGATTCTGGGAGTCAAAGCTGCTAAATTATCCATTTCATAGCTATATTGATAAACAATTCTTAAGAAATTCTTTGAATGTACTTGCTAAAACATTGTAAAACAACTCAAATTGAATCAATTTAGAACAAAAAGTCTCTTCTTTGGCATGTACACATTCTCTGGGTGCATCACACCTAGATAGACTTCTCTGAACAGAATCCAAAGGGAGCAAGGCAATAATTCCAGGATTTATGTGGAACCCAGCTGCTTCTGGTGCATCAATGGAAGCTTCTGAGGTTTGTTGTTGGCTTTCATACCAGCTCTGATACCATGTAAAATTCAATGAAGCATAGGATCATCAATCCTGCAGAATTCAAATGGAGAATAAGATTGTAGAAGAGAGAGAATCAATTTAGTAAACTCTGCTCAACAATTCATGGAGAATAAACACTCATGAGACCAGTGATTGGAATAATAATCATAATCCATTAATTAGTATATAATTAAGTAATGCAATAATAATACGAATAGGATAATTCAAATACCTAAGATATGATTCGAATATACCAAAATGGATTGATTCCGGAGCTAATTAGTGTGGGAAAATCACCACTAGAGATCACTAATGCAACTATGAATCACTAAAATAGCTCACAACCAATTAACTGAAGAGGGTGGGTGAGAAAATGCCCTACTTACCCTAAATCATGGAAACTGACACTAGGATGATTGAGAGTGATCTAACTAATGGGAACCAGAGCATAACTGGAATTAACTGAATACTTGATACAGTCAACTACTGGAGACTGTTGGTGGCACTCATAGTGGGTTCATAAATTATAGGGATTGGTCCCTAGGGCATAAACTCATGCAATCGGGTGCAGTAAGTGGTAGATGTCCTCTAGGTGTGTCACCATGCACTAGTGGAGTGATGAAGACCTCCTAAGCTAGGAAAATGGACAAATAGACAATGTGGTCAAAGGGAGGATTAATAATAATCCAAACACATAATTGTGTGAACCATTGCCAATATGTTGAAAGTTTTCATGTGATTACATTTCTCGGTTGTATAATGTTACTAATCATTTGAATAGTTTTTCTTGTAGGGAAAAAAATATGCCCTAACTTACAAGAAGAGATTGGCATGGAGTCATTCGGATGGATGATCTTGAAAGAGAGTAGATCGGGAGGTTCCTGTGTTTTTTAGGAAGAAGAAAGAATATAAACCCTAATTCTATTATGAGAAATGTAAAGATTCCTAAAGGTAATGTATTTATCTTAATTATATTCATAGCTGCGTTAGATATAGAGGATTATGAGTCTCCATGATGGAGGACTCAAATTTATGATTCTCACATCCTAGATGTTGAGAGGGAGAAGCTATATTTGCTAGCTCCTAGAAAAAAACCAGTGGAATTGGTTAAATTAAGCTCTTGCTATGTAGAAGCCATGTATGGTACTCATATTCAAAAGGAATATATATGGATGAATCTTGGATGATTCTTAAATTTAGAGCTGTAACAGTCATTAGATAATATTTTCTTCTATTGAGAAAATGTTCAGTAGAGTTCCTGAAAGGATTCAAGAACAATGGATTATAAATCCATGATCACAGACAAAGATAAATATGACTCTTGTTCATAGATGTTACATATATCTATATATATATACATGTCATGGGATCAACTATATTATTTATAGTCAGTACATAGACATGTACAACAAAGCATGTGTTGTGTTACCTACTTGGTACACGAGTATGTGGATTCAGATATGTCTCAGTCACTGAAATTACGTTTCATGGATATATGGATTCTGACTACTACAATGATCAAGAAAAAACACATCACAGATGTTGCTCAGATAGATCATATTGCAAAGCAATAAAAGTTTACAAAGTTCCTAGTTAGTTACATATGAGACGTGGTGCAGAAAGGAGTTGTGTAACTCTTGTACATATCCACGGATGGTCAGAATTGCCAGTATATTTATCAAGATTCTCTCTGGAACAATATTGCTATAGTAAAAAAGACTCCTCTAGTTAAAGAGGGAGTATTGATGTATATTCACATGCAGTAGCAGTTAAAATCCCCAAACTAGTTAGTCATGGTACATGACTCAGTTAGCCATGGGTTGTGATATCTTATGGAGAAAATCCACATTAGAAGAGACATTGTCATTGTCAATAAGATTTATAGTATAGACTGTCAGAGAATAGGTAAACCCCTTGGAGAGATAGCCATATAGTTGTCTATGTGGGGTACTGTGTGTTAACACCCCTTATGTTGAACAATTGAGGAAGAAATGTGGTCGAGAAATGATAAAGGGATACATAAAAATTGGTAAATCTTGGTAGTCTTGAGTCCCTTATTAAAGTGTGCATTTTGGTTAATTCATTGCAAAATTCAAAGGTATAGATTTATGAGTATGAAAATCTACGGTTGACAATTGATCCGCTGGGGGGAATTTGCGCAAGGGAGAAGTTTTGACAGAGAGGCAGAAGTGGCTAATAAGACAGAAAGATCAACGGCTAAGTAATAAAGTAAATAAAATCTACAGTTGTGAGACAATCCGCAGAGTAAAGATGCACGCTTGAAAAAATGAGAAAGGCTAGTGGATTACGTAAAACAGATTTTGATCCAACGGTTTAGACAAAAAATGCAATCTTATCAACGGTCATTATCTATTTCGGAGTGCGAAGCTGTGAGATAATTAAAAAGGATGAGTGGTAGAGGAATTTAAACCGCTTTCCACGTGGTGACTTTTGGTGAGTTCCGCTGAGGAAAGCAGTAAGAGAAAAACAGCTTGGTAAGGGCCCCGAAATAGTCCGTTGTATAAAAAGTGAAGTTGACCTAGGTAAAGTCATTTCAATTGCACATTGCGGGTGAAAGAGAAGTGGACAGTGCGCCATCTTTTCCAAAGTCAACTTCTACATATCCACAGTTACAGGTAAGCCTTGAAACATTGAAACTTTGTTTGAAGACTTGTCGCCATTGTTTATTATGGAGAAGGAACAGGGTTCAAGAGTATTATGCAGAGTTTTGGATGAGAGAGAAGAGGTTGTTGTTGATAGGGAGAGGAATGTATGTGACCCTATTATGTCAGTTGGTAGTGTATCAATTTCAAAGGAGCATCTGTGGCAGTATAATTCGCAAGGGAATGATATTCTAAATGTCTGAAGTTCTTTCTTATATTATTTTGCTATTGAAAAAACCCTACCTTTTCCTGAATTTGTTGAATGGTGCGCGAATAGTTACTCCTCCTCCGAAAGAGTTATTATGAGCCATACAACGTAAAAAATCCTTTGTAAAGTTGACGCGAAAATTGTTCGCCGGATATTGAGTTTGCCTGGTAATTTCCATGATAGTTGTGAGTCTTTGAATGAGCAAGTCTTAATTGAAATGTATAAAAATTGTAGAACTAAAGTCAGATGCCAATTTTTATCCAGTATTTTGAAAGATGGTCAGTCATTAGAAGGTCTATTTTTACCATACAATGTTAATATTTTCAAAGAGGAAGTACAGTTGGTCATGTCACTGGTTAGTCAAATTTTGGGTTTGGATGATGATACTCATATTAATGAAGTCATCTTAGGTTTCTTGCTAAGTATAGGTTCAATTGACCCTGAATCTCATTCAACCCATTGCTATAATCTTGATGAGTATCTAGTCGAAGTTATCCATACCCAGTTGGTCGAATTCCCTAAAGCTAGGTTCTTTAGATATCAGTCATATTTACTGAACATGCTTTTGTGTTCTAATGTGTTAGAATTGCAGTTCTTGTCCACCATATTCTCTCCGGACCTCCCGAAACAAATTAACATGTTTGAGTTCGTAATACAATCATGGACGGGATTTACAAATTGATGTTTGATGATGTCTTGCCAAGGGTGTTAGAAGACATGAGACTTATGCTACAATCTTCCTTAGAAGACAAAACAAGAGATTGGTTCTTGTATCAATAATTTATTGTTCTGAGAGTGTATGGGTTCACTGGGGAACCGTACAGGTTACCCACTTTTTTTACTCCAAGAATATTCGCACTAGATTTTATGAGACAGAGGTTATGTGCAGAAGAAGAACATTTTGGGGCATTTAAAAATTCTTCCAATGTTAAATTTCCTCTCAAAGTTGGTCCGTTCATTTTTAAAAATAAAAGCGCCTTGTTAGTCATAGAGAAGTTGTTAGAAGTTATGGATTTTCAGAAAGAGAAAAAAGTAAATTATGATCCACATCACATTATTTATCAGAGGAAGCAGTTGAACAAAAATAAACCATTTGATCATCAAACTGTTGAAGGCTTAGATAAAATAGCAAATTTGGCTAATTTTGAAGAAAATTCAGAAGTTGATGAAGATAGGAGGAACAGATTGACTGCAGTGGCTCAAACGTTTGTTAGTTCCAGCATTTTGAATAAGAGGAATCTTTCTGAAACTAATGCAATGGATGTAGATGAAGATATTTCTCATAAAAAGATCAAAACACACCCTCAAGGTGATCAAACTAATTTAGAAGAAATAGTTTTAGAAGATTTAAAGAAAATGGTCTTGTTCTAGAAAAAATCTGTACATATGCATCAATATTCCTTCAGAGAAGAAGGTAATGCAACGTCCAGTTCCCGCTACAAATCCAGGATAGAGTTAGTATCAAGTTCTGCTGACAAACAAACTCAATCATCAGAGGAAACTAAGAATCTGTTTCCTTGAGTTAGAAATTTAATCAATCAAAAGACTTCATTGATTTCTACTCGAGACGTACAGAGAAATACCCTGAAATTTGCCGTGGTAAGTGACAAAAAAGTGTCTAAAATGGAGGTAAAGCTAGACAAAATCAGTGTTCCTGATAAGATACAACTCCATAAACAAACTGGAGATGTTATTTACTCTGATTGGTTAGATGCTATTATGAAAATTAATAAATTGCAGTCCCTTGTAGATAAGATGGAGGTTCAATTGAAGCATGAAAGGGTTGAAAATAAAGCAAATTTGATTCAAATAAAAAAGTTGCAGGGAGATGTTGTAAGCTTAGGGACCGAACCGGGTAATATGCAGGCGACCAAAAATATTCTAGAGGAGAAGGACAATACCATTCAAGTATTGAAGAAGAAGCTTAAAGTCCCTAATGCTGAACATGTTCAGTCTTCAGAATTATTTACACTTCAGGAGGAAAAAGAAAAAATTTATCAGGAGATGATGGACTATAAAAGAAAATCATTGAAGCTGCAGGAAGGGAAAAACAAGTGGGAAGTAGAAAGAACCGAATTGATGGCTCTATTAGTTCCTATGTCACAGGTAAGTCTGAAAGAGGTGGAGATTAAAGAATTAAAAGAGGAAAATGAAAAAATCAAATCAGAATTAGCTAAGAGCATTGAGGAAAAGAATAAAGTATTGAATGATAAAAGCCAATTGCAGAAAAAGTTCAGTGAATTAAAGGAAAGAAGTACAGGAAAAGCTCCTTTACAGGGAGCTAAACATTTAATTTGGGATACATTGTCTGTGGAAATCACCAATTTTAGGCATTATTTAAATTTTATTGATGATGAAAGTGCACTAGTTAATTTAGCTACTCAAAGATTGAAGTTGGCCAATGAAACTATGGAAAAGAAGCCTTTGAATACTGCTCACAATGCTTTGAATTTCTTAAATTCTTTAACATATCAGAATTTGTAGTACATCGGGATCAAGGACAGAGTAGCAATTGTGTTGTGGGAAAATAAGTTTATAAACAAACATCAACTCATGAAAGTGGTGCAGGATAAGGCGAATAAAATGTCTTCTCAAATAAAGGATATCAGGCTTGCTTTTAAAGATCTATTTGATGATGGCCTCCCTTATTTTTGGGACGACGAAGAAAGGTTATTTTCCCAGGAGCAATATCACAGTTTATTGGTACAGAATCGTATGGACCATTCCAAATTTGAAGATTTAGTCAAAGGGTTAACATGAAAGATCATTGTGGAAAAATTGACAGAGGACTTTGAGATATTAGATAAGTTTTTAATTATTAAAAAAGAATTGCATGCCGTGTCTTATGAAGCTTATGTGGATTTGGAGGTGTCAATAAGAGAGATGACAGAATACGACACTCCAAATGCGGAAAAATGGAAGGTCGTGGAGAAATTCAGAAAGACCAAGTGCATACTTCATTCGTGAAGACAGATGTTGCAGTTCGTGAAGCTGTATGTTCAGGATACCTTGTAGTTACTAAGTTTACCATAACCAAGCAATCTGTTATTTGAATCAAAGCATGGAATTATTATTCCTAGTTATTAAGGATATGGTTAGAAAAACTTATGATTAATAGATTAATTGGTTATTGATATTCTTTGGAAGAAACTATTTTTGTATATATTTCAATTTATTTGATGTATTGGGGGTTGGAACCCATAAGCTTGGACCGATGTTTTTGAGAACTTATGATTTTTGAAATAAATTACAGAGCCGAATGCTGGTTGATCTTCAAAGATTCATGTGTCGTTTATGTTATAGTCTGTACCTTCTTTCCATGTGATTGTTTTCTAAGTGTTTACCTTCTATTATGTTTTCTTTCATATCTGAACGTAGTGTTTAATATTTTCAAAATTCATACATGTTATGCTCTGGATATTGTTTCAGATATTTCACAAATATTTCTTCTAAAGTTGATATGGAACTCATCTTGTGATGCTCTATATTGATGGACTGTTCATGTTTCTCTCCTATCGCCTGGATATCAATGAATGACTGTAACTGGATGATTATCTTACCTTTGTTGGGATTCTGTGTATGAAGCTTTGCATTATCTTTATCTGTTTTGACTGCATTGCCCAATGGTTATATGTGTTGTTTCAATCATTTGCATACCTTAAATTATTGATTTCAATACCTAGCCTTGTTAAAATTTATATTTGAGAGATCCCTCTCTGGAAAGAAAAGCCAGTTTCTTTCCAAAGTGTTTTTTGTTGTTACCTTAATATTACCTTTCACAACCTTGGGTATATTTTGAGTGCTAACACTGTGATAGGAAATCACCATGAAAAAGATTAGGACTTGAATAACATCAAAGAGAATGGAAAGCTCACTAAGAACTTCTTAAGATGGTAGAATATTCTTGAAGTCAACAAATTGAAAGGAAAGATTAAGATTTTATTTCTACATGATATTACACATTCAATGTGTTGCATATGATGGATATGAAATCCATAGTTTATTGTTTAGAGAAACTGTATTCTGGATTGGATCTAGATAATGCTACATTGAATAAGTAGTTGGCTGGTCTCTTAAAGAACCTAACAAACTTGTTGTATTTTTATGCATGTGAATAAGAATATGTTTGAGTACCTTTGAGGTACATTAGAATAGGTTCTTTGTTGTATTATGATACATATTAGACCTATTATATATCTTGGGATTATCTACATGTATGGTGGTTAGTACTACATAAGCTAAGTGTATTTTATGGATAATATTACCTAATAAGGAGTAGTGTAGCTTGGGATGCTACCTACTGTGGTGAAATACTTGAAGCCTAGAGTTATTAGGTGGTAGTATTCAATGTTTCTAAAAAACCTTATGTGTTATGATAGAACACATTGAGATGAAGTTTTACTTCATTGAAATCATGGTTATGCAAAAATAAAATTTTAATACATAGCTACATATGAGCAGATTGCAAATTTGTGAACAAACCATTGTGAGTAACAAAGTTACAATACTTTCGAGATAAGCTTGGTATGGCAGTAAATTTCTAGAAAAGCAGAGAATGTATCTGTCGTTAAAAAAGAGTGTTAATTGTGCAACATTAGGATCCATTCTCTGGAATTGTGAGTAATATCAAGTCGGACTTGTGATTCATATCAAGTCCTATGTATCCTCGTATGATTGAGGTGGTTATGTTGTATTGTAAATCTTGTGAGTAATATCACGTCGGGTCTTGAGAGTAATATCAAGTCAAGTATTCTCATAGAAGGTACCCTATGAGAATGGATCGCCAATTGTGGAGATGATGTCCAACATCATGTTCACTTGTTATTTTTATTCTACTCAAGAGATCGCTTTCTGGTCTAATCATAGTTATTTCATATACTTCATGTTTTCGACTAAGAGTATCTGCTACATTATTTTCCTTAGCCTTGATGTGTTTTAGTTTGAAGTCAAACTAACTCAATAAGGCCATCAATATTTCTTGCTTAGCATTAAGTCCAGGTTGTGTAAATAAATTCTTTACTCAAGTCTTGTCTGTTAATAAAAGAAACTTTTTCCCTAACAGGTAGTGATGCCACATTTTTAAAGCATGCTCTACCACTACCAATTCCAAGTCTTAAACTACATAATTATGTTCATGGTAGTTTAATTTACGAGATTCGTAACATACCACGTGTCCTTCTTGAGATAAAACTCCACCCAAACCTTCTTTAATAGTGTCTGTACAAACCGTATAGTTCTTATAAGGGTAAGCTACTTTTAAAATTGGTGCCATGGTTAGATTTTCAAAAATTTCCTGGCACTTTAGGGACCATATGAACTTTAATCCTTTATTTGGTAAAGAAGTAATGGGATAGACAATCCTTGAGAATCCTCCAATAAAACTCCGGTAATAACCGGTGAGTACCATGAAAGATCGAATATCAACTACATGCTTTGGCACTGGCCAATCTCATATAGCTTTTATTTTATGCATATCTACCGTGATTCCTCTTTCAGAGATAATATGACCCAAATACTGAATTTCTTTTTTAAGAAATTCACACTTTTATCTTTTAAGAAATTCACACTTTTCTCTTAAGGTTTTTAGAACAATTCTTAGATGTTGCTGATGTTCCTCCTCCGACTTGGAGTAAATTAAGATCTCATCGATAAAGATTAACACAAACTGATCCAAGTACTTGTTAAAGATATTATTCATTAGACACATGAATGTACTGGGACGTTAGTTAAATGAAAAGGAATTAGAACGAATTTATAGTCCATGTAACGGGTCTTGAAAGTTGTTTTATTACCATCTTCTTTCTTAATATTGATATGGTGATATCCAGACCGTAAATATAACTTGGAGACGATTTTAAATCCCCCTACCTGATCGAACAAATAGTTAATCTGAGGCAGTGGGTATTTAATTTTAATGGTTACTTTATTTAGTTGCCTATAGTCTATGAAAGTCGTAAAAATCCATCATTTTTCTTAACAAATAAAACTGGTGTTCCCCAAGGTGACACACTGGGTCTGATATAACCCTTATCTAGCAGTTCTTATGACTGAATTTTCAATTCAGTTAGTTTAGGAATGCTCATTTGATACGGTATTTTAGATACTGGTGCAGATCCAACTATAAGCTCAAAGAAAAAATCTATTTCTTGTTGAGTGGGTAGTCTAGTATCTCTTCTGGAAACACATCTATAAATCCACTTAAGACTGGGCGATCACTTATATGTGTTTGATTTTCATTAAGGAGTAGGTTGGTGACTTGAACCGCATATAGCTTGCATCCTTTCCTCAAACATTTCTTTAATTTCATGGTAGAAATCTGCCTTAAAGAGACAGGTTTATTAATACCCTTTACTGTCCTAACAATTTGATCCTCAACAAAATATGCAAAGGTCTTATCGAAATAATTTAACACTACCTTATACGTTTCTAACCAGCCCATGATGATTATCATATCATACGATCCTAGAGGTAAAACATTCAGATTGATTCTAGTCTCATGATCTTGTATTTTAATTTCACATTCAGCAATAAAATCAGTTACCTTTCTTTTTGCTCTAGTGGCTAGCTGGACAAACCAAGGTTTTGAATGCCTTACCTTGGCGAGCTTGCAGTTCTCCATCATTTTGGGAGAGATGTAGCTTAAGGTAACCCCTAGATCAATTAGTATATAAAGATTTTGGTTGGAAATTGTAGCTTCAATTTCTACAATTGTAGATTGATGATCTGCTTGACAGACTTCAATAGTTGCGTTAATCATGTGGAAACTTTTGCCAATTTCTCCAACAGTGGAATCTTCTCGCAGGTGGTGAATATCCCTATTTGTTTACTAAGGAAACAATAACTTCAAGTGCTCTTCAACCTATAGGTGATGTTTGGTAATAATTATCTTGTTCTTCCAAGTTTGAACGTGGCTCTGAAAATTAGGCTCTAAAACATCTATATGCTCAGTCCAAAACTTCTATCTTTATTAGTCTTTCTGCATTTCATCTTTCCGCAATATAGCCTTCCGCAAATGCGGATTGCAGATTGCAGGTTTCCTTTTTTTTTAATAATCTTTTGCAATTATCCTTCTACAATTGCGGATTGTGGGTTACTTTTAAACTTTATTCCAAATGAACCTTTAGAAATTATCATTCCACAGTTATCCTTCCAAAATTTGCGACTTGCAGATTGTGGGTTTCCATTAAACTTTTCCCAAATGAACCTTTCACAAATATCCTTCCACAATTTGTGGATTACAGGTTTCCTCTAATTTTTTCCCAAATGAACCCTCTGCAATTTCCCTTCCGCAATTTACGGATTGCAAATTGTGAGTTTCCTCTAAATTTCTCCGAAATGAACCTTCCACAATTTGCAGATTGCAGATTGCGGATTGACTTTAAATTTCCCAAAATAATTTTTTTTTGCAAATACCCTTCCACAACTGTGGATCGCAGATTGTAGGTTGACCCTAAATTTTCCCCAAAATAGTTTTTCCCAATTGTGGATTGTGGATTACGGGATTACCTTAAATTCTCCCCAAAATAGTTTTCCGCAGTTAACCTTCTGCAATTGCAGATTGCGGGTTTCCTTCAACTTTTCTCGAATTTGTCTTTCACAAACCTTTTTCCCGCACTTAGATTTTTTGTTAGTTAAGTGCTTGTAATTTGTTTTAATATTTGATAAGGTATTATAGTTATGATTCTTTCTACGACCATAGGGTCTTTTGAGATCTCTGAGAAGAAATTATTTAGTTCTCTATTCATCATTCTTGGTTACAAGATTTAGTACAGAATTCCATTTTTAAAATACTATTTAATAACTCCTACGGAGTTTCCTTATGTCTGATTAACTTAAAAATTGTTAGTCCACAACTATGGTTTACTATTAACAGTGGATATTGCCTTCATGTCCATGCGAAAAACGAGTTTTAAAGCATAGTTTATTTTTCATCTGTATTTGCTTTAGTGAGGGTTAAACCCAACATCCTCTTATAATTAATTTTTGGAACCTTTCTCGATCTGCTAATACCCTCGACTTGTTGATATGCTCGATCTATTAATAAGCGTAAGAATATTTTACAAAGGTCCATCCTAACACTAAAACAACTCTAATAGTTAATAAAGAGACTCCATCATTAGATCTGTAACAAACCCAATTATCAGTTATGAAAGAATTTCTTGTAATCTATGCCAGGATTAAAACTGCTACTTATAAATATATATAACAATAATCTTGGTTTTCATTAACAGAGTACAGTTAGCCGTCTCCAATATAGTTGTGATAGGGACAATATTACCATAGATCTATTAAATCTATTGTAGATGCTTCCAGATCTAGATAAACCAATTGTCGTATTCAAATCTAATTTACAGAAAGAGATTTCCTTTTGATCAATAATGCAGGGCCCGGATATCAGAATTAGATTATGAAATCATTTCATATACCCAATATGTAATTATAAATCAAAACAATGGTTGGAATAAAACAGAACATGATCTATTATTCATACAAATCATTTACGGTTTTCATCCAGAAAAACCTAAGATCCTACACATATAAATTTCCTGACATTAGCATACATATTTATATATAAAGAAATAACAGTGTGCATAGTTTAAAACTCTAATGAAACCTAGAATACAACAATCCCTAATGTGGTAGGAATAGCCACATTCCACCCAACCGTAGATTAGGAAAAACTTGTTCTCTGCCCTTAATTACCCCTAGCTAAATTATGCATGCCAAGAGTGGTGATAGTTAACCTCAAATTCATATCTCCATCAATCAGTGAGAAATAACTTAACTAACACCAGAGTGCTCACACAGCAAGGATTAAAAAACTTACCTAACACAGAGGGCTCACACAACAAGGATTCATTTCCAACATACTAAGCAGTGTCCTACCTCTCTCGTATGCTTCCTTCTTATAGTTTATTTTGCGTAGGTATTTTCTGCAAGCATCCAATTCCTCATGGAATTTTCACAGCTAACAAAATCCCTGATTTCCAAGGCATGTCTAGTGCCATAATTGCACTTATGACACTTGTTTTCAACATCCTTGAGATTAACTCTTCCTTGTCCCCCACTCTTGCATGCATAACTTCCTCATTCAACGTAGTTTTCCTCCTTCATTCATAATTTTATTTAATCATATTGTTTTATACATCTATCTGCCAAGGACCTATTGGTAGATTTCAGATCCAACCAATTTTATTTAATTAAAACAATAACTCAAAATAAAATCATAATTGCTAAATAATGTTTATTTCTTGGGGGATGTTACATGCCTAGTTTTGATTTTGTGCATGATGTTTGTTTTGTTGTGGTTGTTCTTTAGGAAAGAATGTTAAAAAAAAGTTTCCTAGTAGTCATTCTAGATCTAAAGGCATCTTAAATTTAGTGCACTCAAATGTGTGTGGACCCATGTCTTCCCCATCCCTCATTGGCCATCTTTACTATGTTTTATTCATTGATGATTTCTCCCGTAAGTCCTGGATTTACTTCATGAAATCCAAAAGTGAAACCTTCAGTAAATTATAATAATATAAATCCTTAGTTGAGAATCATACGAGTAGGCATATCCATGCCCTGAGGTCTGATAAAGGTGGAGAATTTGAATCAAATGATTTTAATGAGTTTTGTAGTGATGCAAGGATATGTAGACAATTAACAGTTCCTTACAACCCACAACAGAATGGGGTTGCAGAGACAAAGAACATAACTATTTGTGAGGCTGCGAAAGACATGTTACACGTATATGAATAAAATAACAAATAAAATAAATAATAATAGATAATTACTAAACATAAGAACCAAGAGTTGTGACTCTTAAAATAGGTATGCCTAAGCTATCTTTAAAGCAAGTTTATCATTGTATTTCACCAACCATTCATATATTAATTATTATATTTATACATTATTATTCCAAAGATGCAACATCTTCCTCTTTAACCCAGACACGGGCTACCTTATTACACACGGATACAGTGTAACATTGGTATCAGATCGGTTGCTCCTCCCCTGAGCTCGAATTCGATTCCTCCCACTTTGAGCTCGATTTCAGCTCAACCATCCACACTCTACCTATATCATTGCTACCATCCAATTCGTATGCGCTAACATTCCCACTTGCATCCAATTACATCTTCATGACTGCCATATCTTCACATTTCCTTAAAATTTCTCTCTTCTCATGTTCCACCCGACCACTCATCCCAAGCAGCATTCCCTACATACACGCGCCTTATCTCCTCACGTCTCATGCACCCACTCTTCACCCCACTCCTCCTACATCGTTGAAAATAGCACGCCTCTCTTCCATCCACAATCCCATTCCTTTCTCCCAATAACCTTTGCGCTTCCTCCTCACATACCTCTACCCTCCTCTACATCTGCTAACCCAACTACGCATGGCCATGCTACACCTATGATCTCCCATGATTGCAATCACATCCTCTATACTTATGCCTCGCTTCCGTCCCTCCTCCATGTGCCTGCAACCAACCCCAATCTCCTCTCACACAACTGTCATGATCCTCCCTCTTCGCGATTCAGCTACACCTCCACTCAACACTGTCTTCTCATCTACATTGCACTTCTCCATCCCTCCTCACATATACCTCCTTGTCATCCTGTATGCCTATAGCTCCCCTACTTGCGCTCTCTTTTAGTTCTCATCCCCCCATCTGCACTATCCCTATTCCCCTCATGCTTGTTCATCCAGAATCCCACGCATACCGCCACTGCTATCCTATGCGCCCTCCCTACACTCACATGTACCACATCACACTCCCTCCATGCTCCTGTCTTCCTCCACCATCCTACTACGCCTTCACTCACAACTCCTTGACAACTCTCTTCCTCCCTCCTCCATCGAGATGCTCCTTCACCGCACGATACACACTCCAGCATTACCCTCACTAATATTTCATGCCATTACATTACTACTCATAAACCCTAATTCCATGCTCAACCAAAAAAAAAAATTATAATATTATAATATTGCATTATAATATTTAAAATTTTCAAATACTAATACTAATAATTATTATTATTTTAATATTGTTAAAAAAATACTAGTATTAAAAATATTATTATTATTATTATTATTATTATTAAATATAATAATAACCTTCTTACCTAAGAATCCAAAAAGTCCTTTGTACAACATCCATGGCATCATATAGTGAAGAATTCTTGAATCTCCTTAAGAAAATCCTCAAGGACATAGATGAAATAAAAGAATCTATTGATGAAACATTTAAAGGAAATGAAGATGTATGTGAAAATAAAGTAGAAGAATCCACCCAAGCTGATGCAAAAGAGGAAGATATAGTAGGTCATTATGTCATCCCCGATGAGAGTAATATCATCGATCAAGATAATATGCAAGACAAAGATATAACATACCCTAGTAATAAATAAACTGACAATGAAATAATTGGCAAGGAGAAGGATGATCTTGACCAAGATTGTGATAAGAGACAAGATGGTGTTGCTAACAATAAAGATTATCAATGCATCGCAATAATCTCACAATAACAAACGCACAAAGGACATATGTAATCACAAGGACAACTATAAATAACATCAATGAAAATAACTATAATATATATTAGACACAAGATAAGACTGGTGTTCTTTGAGCATTATAAGCACAAAGAACCCGTTCAAGGGAACTGACACAGAATATGATAGAAATGGCAACAAAAAAATAGTTAATGTCATCATGTTTGTTGCGTCTGTTTAATTGACGAAAAAAATAGTTAAAACAAACAATCACACAAGTGGCAAAGGCGTAAACAAAACTTCACCAAGATCATACTTAATGCAAATTCCAAGACAAAGGAATCAAAATGAAGTAATGGTCGTAATCAAAATCACATGTCTCAAGTCATCAGTTCCACATAGAGCCAGAATAAAAAAGACGACATGAGCAAACTCAGCTTCGAGGACAAAGCTTTGCTAAGGGGAAGGCAATGATATGAATAAAATAAATAATAATCAATAATAATAGATAATTGTTAAACATAAGAACCAAGAGTTTTGAATCTTCAAATAGGTATGCCTAAGCTATATTTAAAGTAGTATTATCATTGTATTTCACCAACCATTCATATATTAATTATTATATTTATACATTATTATTCTAAAGATGGAACATCTTCCTCCCTAACCCGGATACCGGCTACCTGATTACCCTCGGATACAATGTAACAACATGATCATGATCTATCTGCTTATTTGTGGGTAGAAGATACGAGTACAACAATGCACATACATAACAAAAGTCTGCATGTAGTTCTTGATGAGAAAACACCTGAAGAGGTGTTCACTGGTGCAAAACCAAACATATCACATCTTCGTTATTTTGGATGTCTTGTGTATATTCACATTCCAAAAGAAAAGAGAACCAATATGGAACCTTCTGGAAAGAAGGGAACTTTTATGGGCTACAGTGAGAGCTCCAAGGCATTCAAAATATATGTACCTAGTGAGAGACATGTTCAGGTTAGTCGAAATGTGACTTTCCATGAGGATGCAGCATTCAAGCGGTAAAAAGAGCTTGAATGTGATCTGTACATAAAGGAGGTTGAGGCTCCTATATCAGAGGATGATTATGATTATTCTTGCCCTTATGATGTTCAAAGGAAGAATCCGATAGAGCATGCAAATCTACCTGTCATTGATGAACCATTTGAACTGGTTGATGAACCTCCTCCAATGAGGAGGTTAGCATGGTGACGATATGTATTGATAGATGTTGAGAAGAATGGAACATCAGTAGGCACTTCCAGAGAACACAAGCAACCTGATAGGTACTTAGAATATGTTGCATTGATGAGAAACATCAGTGACTCAAATCTTTATCATATGAAGAGGCTACAAAGCAACACATGTGGAAAGATGCTATGACATAGGAATATCATTCTATTATGAAGAATGATATTTGGGATATTGTTCCCAGACCTGGGAGGTGTTAGTGTTTGAGAAAATATGAAGAAACTTAAACTTTAAAACTTTAATCCACAATTACAGTGCAGATAAATCTCATCAATAATTCAAAGACATAAATAAATCAAACCATAGAACACAAGATATACCCTGGAAAAACCCTCCACTAATTCAGAGGATAAAAAACCCTGCAAACAATCTTAGAGTATGATTGATAATCGTCAAAGAATGATTACAACACAATAGCATATTGCTTTTTCCGAGAGCACAAGAGAGTAGAGATCAAATGGAACATGGTGATGATCTTTCCAAGTGCATGGCACTTTAATAACATGTCAAATTAGGTCATACAAGGAATGTAGCAAATATTTGCATGATTCAATAACTTGTTAACACTGAGAACACTGTCTCATCTTCAACCATGCACCCCCACTAATTCACTGAGTTTAACTGCCTCTAACTGAGTTGTTAACTGAATGAACTAAACTGAATTGAATGGAATTGCATGTAACTGAATGGAACTGAAAAAACTGAACATAACTGAACATAACTGAATGTAACTGAACAGAACTCAATAGAACTGAATGTAACTAAACATAACTAAATGTAACTGAACATAACTAAATTTAACCGATGCTTCTCCATCAGTGTCATCTTCAACAACCACTTGCATAAATTAAGGAGTTGATTCCTTAATTAACTGGACTTGTTTGATCACAACTAAGACTCAACTGATGTCTTATTAATTCAAGTTCACTTGGAGGCATACATGGGCAATTTGAATCCTCTCTCTATATTTGTGCTCCTATTAATTTTCTCTGCATGGTCCATATGTGTTTTCATTAATTCTATATCATACTCATAATAATTGTTTCGAACCTATGATCATATGTATTACCCTAGGTCATATAGTCACATGCTAAAGTAAATCACTCTAGGGGTAGCTAATCCCCAAAAGAGACTTGTAGAACATGTTGACCATGACTAGCCATATATCACAAAGTATATCCTTGAGACTTTATATAACATAAGTCATGTGAACATAATACAACATAAGTTTCAGACTTGATATAACACAAGTCTCATAACTTAACATAAGGTCATGATATTAACCGTAAGATCCTAGTACAAGCATCTCTCCCAAATAGGACTTGATTAAGGTCATGGCTTGATAAATCACAAGCTATTTAACTTAACACAATAAGTTAGTGAACTTAATACAACATAGGTTATGGACTTGACACAACAAGTCTCATGGAGATGATCTAAACTTAATATAACATAAGTTATGGACTTGACACAACAAGTCTCATGGATGATGACTGCTGATGTTGTACAATATAACACTCCCTCTCATCAAGGGAGACATTCTCTGCCATACTAGGAATTTCTTTCCACACTAAGCTTATCTCAGAAGTGTCAGAACTTCGTCATAGATAGAGGCTTGTCACAAATTTGCAATATGGTCATTATTAACTATGTACTGGAATTCATTTTACATGACCATGACTTCAATGAAGCAAAACTTAATCTCAAGTGTGTTTTATCATAACAAACATATATAGTATTTAAGAAAGCTTGACTATTAACACATAATAATTGTAGGCTCAAGTGTTTCACTCTAGTAGGTAGCTTCCCAAGCTACACTACTCCTTAGTATGTAGTACTATCCACAAAACACATTTTTCTTCTGAAGTACTCTCATACATCTTGCTTTTGTAGTGCTTTTGTAGTAATAGCCACAAATTGCAACACTTATCTTGGGATAAAAAAATAGTCGGATAGCACAATCATATAGTAGGCCTGCCACGCAATAAGGAGACTATTCTAATGTACCTCAAAAGGTACTCAAACATATGCTTAGTAACAAGCATAGAATACAATATGTTTGCTCAAACACCAACTAGCTACTTACACATAGTAGCATCATATTGATCCAATCTAGAATAAAGTTTCTCTAAACTAGAAACCGTGGATTTTAAATCCATTAGATACAACAATATACAACAAATGTGTAAAATCATGCATAAATAAAATATTTTCTTTTCTTTCTCTTCATCATTTGTTGACTTGTTGAATCTTCTGCTATTTGGAGAAGTTCTTTGTGAGGTTTCCATTCTTTGTGATGTTCTTCAAGGCCTTATCACTTTTTTAAGTGATTCTTCTCTTTATACTGCAGCACCCTAACTACCTCTCAGAGAGTTTTAACTATTCTCTGACAGTCGAGACTATAACTCTTCTTGATTATCAATAGTCTCTAAGACTTTGACCATGTCTCTTCTCTCCATAAGGTATCACAACCCCTGGATGCATGAGTCGTGTACCATGACTAGTTGGTGGGGACTTTGTCTACTACTGCATGTGAAGACACATTAATACTCCCTCTTCAACTAGGGGAGTTCTTATGTACTATACCAAGCTTGTCTTGGGAAAAGGATTAGCGATAATGCTGACAATGTTGCTCATATGTGGATATGTACCATGTCTCAAATATAACTGCCTAGGAACCTCATAAAGCTTTACTGCTTTACAACATGCTTTATCTAGAGCAACATATGTGATCTTTCCTCAATCACTATACTAGTCATATTTCATATATCATTGAAACTCAATTTCACTGACCAAGACATATCTAAGTCTACATACACTTTTTACCCAATAGGTACCACAACACATGCTTTGTTGTACATGTCTATGTACAAACTGCAAAGCATATAACAGATCATGGGACCTGTAACTAACCAAATACATCTCAAGTGGCTTGAGATCATCCAAATATGAAATAATAATTATGAACTTTCACATTTATCATGATATGTGTGGCCATGGATTTACAACCCATCATCCTGAAACTCTTCATGTTCTTTTACTGCACATTTTCCTTAATAGAGGAAAATTTTTGTTTGGTGACTGCCACACCACTAATCATAATAATCATAACAATATTCTTGAATACAGTTCTTAGCTTCCTTCTGAATATGAGCATCATGCATGTCTCCTCTTAACCGAAGATACATCAACTATTTTTACTGGTTTCTTTAGGAGCTAGAGAATCTAACTACTCCCTCTCACCATCCGGGTGTGAGAATCATAATCTGGATCCTCCATCACAGAGACTACATGCTCGTTTATGTTTGAATATATTCTTTACACATGAATGTAAATAAGATAATGTAATTACCTTCCATATTATTTACATCTCTTAGAATAGGATTAGGGCTTATATTCTAACATCTTCCTATTACATAGGAACCTCCCGATTTGCTACTAGAAGCTTCTTGCTTCACAACATCCCTCTCTCTATTAGGATCAACAATCAGAATTACTCTTCATTCAATACATATCATTTTTACTTGTAGGTCAAGACACATAGTTTTTCCCTACATGCCAAATTCAGTCAATTTATTAGCAACCTTGCATAATCCAGTCATTTCAATAAATGACAAACAACTCACACTAATATGCAAAACATTTTAACCAATTTTTCAGTATAACCATATCTCATGAATTTTAATCACATGAATACCTCAATGTATTTGTAGTGGTTCATATGGTTATGTACACATTAAATCAATGTTTCGACATAACCCCATTCATATTTCATGTAATGTTTTGCAGTCATATATTTAGATCTCATGAATATTTATGCAAAACCTTATTCTTCTTAACATGATTTTTCCCATTTAACAATAAAATAGAAAGATTGTAACATATGGTTTTGATCATGTCTATACCATAACATCATTCCTAATCCCGGGAATATAGATTGCAATGAAACAAAATATGAATTTATAAAAGCATATGATAATCAAATAATCGTGCAGCCCAATAGTCATATCTCATGAATCAATCATGCAACTCTATATTCATATTTTATAAAACAATCATGCATGCTCTATATTCATATCTTATGAACAATCATGTAGCTCTGTATTCATATTTTATAAAACAAGCATGCATGCTCTATATTCATATCTTATGAACAATCTTGCACGCTCGATATTCATATTTTATAAAACAATCATGCATGCTCTATATTCATATTTTATAAAACAATCATGCATGGTTTATAATCATATCTTATGAATTTAGTTTATTTGCAAATAAAGGAAAGGCAATCAACATATATGCTCATAATTCCTAATATCTGGAATACGAATCTCTATATGACTCTAATGGAAACATTCAAAAGCATATAGATCTAAATAACATATAATAAAAATGCAAGTACTTATATTTTATTGTTTTGCATGCTCCCTCTTGATCTTTGCTTCCCTGTGAATATTATTGGAATCCCTCGATCTTGATCTCTTTGCAAATTTGAGTGCACGCAGGAGGTAGTGAATCTTTGCATGGAGAAACTAGATCACATGTAACCCGGAGCGAATGCTCTTCTTTAAGGAAAAAATTCTTCCAACGATAATCCTCTTCTTCGGATGATATCTCAACTCTATGAGGATATCATTATACACAAGATCCATTGAATAATGATAATATCCAAATCACAGATCCTGGGGTTATTCCATCAATTCGTACACTTTGGGAAAATGACTATAACACGAATTTTGAGAATTTCATCTTCAAATACCTAACCGTGTCAATCAAACAGTTGTGAATATTTGAAATATTCTTCAAATAAACTAAATAAGCCTATTTTGGAAGTGGGTTTTTAACCGTTTTGTCTAATTCCTCACGGATGGATCAGAACAACTCCATGAAATTTGTCTCCTGAAAAGTGATAGAAATGGTGCATATTGACTTCCTCTATAATTCGTCCTTTCATGTATTGAATTTGGGAGCACCTTCAAGTCAGTATTCCAGTTGGATGGAGATCGATTCCATGGCTGCAAGATCTTTGCTCAATACTTCAAGATTTGTGTAGGCTTTAGTTGCTTGTGCAAACTAAGCTCTTACACGCCCTTGCTTTGATACCATGTTAGTGTTTGAGAAAATATGAAGAAACTTGAACTTTAAAACTTTAATCCACAATTAGAGTGCATATATATTCAAAAATCCAAAGACATATATAAATCAAACCACATAACACATGATATACCCTGGGAAAACCCTCCACTAATTCAGAGGATAAAAAACCCAACAAACAATCTTAGAGTATGATTGATAATCGACAGAGAATGATTACAACACAATAACATATTGATTTTTCTGAGAGAATAAGAGAGTATAGATCAAATGAAACACTATGATGATCTTGTCAAGTGCATAGAATTTTAATAAAAAATCAAATTAGGTTATACAAGGAAGGTAGCAAATATTTGCATGCTTTAGCAACTTGTTAACACTGAGAACATTGTCTCATCTTCAACCACGCGCCCCCACTAATTCACTGAGTTTAACTGCCTTTAACTGAGTTGTTAATTGAATGAACTGAATGAAATTGCATGTAACTGGACAGCACTGAATATAACTAAACATAACTGAATAGAATTGAACATAACTAAATGTAATTGAACATAACTGAATAGAACTGAATGTAACTAAACATACCTGAATGTAACTGATGCTTCTTCGTTAGTGTCATCCTAAACAACCACTTGCATAAATTAAGGAGTTGATTCCTCAATTAACTGAACTTGTTTGATCACAGCTAAGAGTCAACTGATGTCTTATTACTTCGAGTTCACTTGGAGACATACATGGGAGATTCGAATTCTCTCTCTATCTCTGTGCTTGTATTAATTTTCTCTGCATGGTCCATATGTGTTTTCATTAATTCTATTTCATATCATACTCATAAGAATTGTTCCGAACCTATGATCATATGCATTACCCCGAGTCATATAGTCACATGCTCAAGTAAATCACTCTAAGGGTAGATAATCCTTAAATGAGACTTGTAGCACCTGTTTACCATGACTAGCCATACATCACATAGTATATCCTCAAGACTTAATAAAACATAAGTTATGTGAACTTAATACACCATAATTTATGGACTTGATACAACACACGTATCAGACCTTAACATAAGGTCATGATCTTAACCACAAGATCCTACTACAAATATCTCTCCTGAATAGGACTCGATCAATGTCCTTAATTGATACAACACAAGCTCTTTAACTCAACACAATAAGTTAGTGAACTTAGTGCAACATAACTTCCAGACTTGACACAACAAGTCTCATGGAGAGGATCTAAACTTAAAACAACATAATTTCAGGACTTGACACAACAAGTCTCACGGAGGATCACTCTCGATGTTGTACATCTAACAAGAGGAAGCCAGTTATAACTTCCATATGGCTTTACAAGATAAAGAATGTTGCAAATGGCATTGTGGACAAGTACAAATCCATGAGGAAGTCAGTTATAACTTCCATATGGCTTTACAAGATAAAGAATGTTGCAAATGGCATTGTGGACAAGTACAAATCCATGTTTGTTGCTCGTGGTTTTTCTCCAAAAGAGGGAATTGATTATGCAGAGAATTTTTCTCTAGTGGACATGTATACCAACATTACATCTATTATTTCACTTGCGTCAATATTGGGCTGGAAGCTTCACCAAATGGATGTGAAGACTGCCTTCCTCAATGGTGAGGTTGAGGAAAAGGTTTACATTGAGCATCCTGAGGGTTTTTAGATACATGGGAAGGAGTCCCATGTGTGCAAGTTGAAGAAAGCCCTATATGGGTTAAACCAAGCTCCTAGAGCTTGGTATGCCAGAATAGTCAGTTATCTTTAGAAACCGGGTTTCTTGAAGGGTGATGTAGCTTCAAACTTGTACTTCAAAGTAGTGGAGAATCAATCTCTAATTTTAGTCCTATATGCGGATGCTATTTTCATCACTCGAGAGGAAATACTGATTGTTGAGTGTCAGAGGGATCTTACCTCAGATTTTGAGATGAAAGACTTAGGGCTTATGCACTACTTCCTAGGCTTTGAGATTTGGTAGAGGAATGATGAGATATCTCTATCTCAAGGGAAGTACATTGTGGACATCTTGTGTAGATTTGGCATGGTGGATTCTAAATTCATGAATATTCCAATGGATTTCAATTTGAGGAAACTACATGAGACTGAGACTGGATCAGATCCAGTGGATCACACATTATACACACAATTGATTCTCTTGTTGATGTACTTGATACATTTGAAGCAGACATTTGCTATGCAGTTACCATTTTGAGTCAGTTCATGATTTAACCTAGACACAGACATTGGATTGCATGTAAGTATATTTTGAGATACCTCTGCGGTACAGTTGCTTATGAACTCAAGTATGCCTCCTATGGAGGAGTGTTATTGCTTGGATATACTGATTATGATTAGGGTGGAAGCATTGTTGATCGAAAGAGCACTTTCGGTTATTGTTTCAACTTGGGTTCTGCTATGATTTCATGGTCTAGCAAAAAGCAAGGTTCAATTTCCCAAAGCACCACAGAGGCTTAGTACATTACTGCTAGTACTGCTTGCAAAGAAGCAATGTCCCTGAGAAAGATACTTGGAGGATTGTTCGGTGTAAATATAGAGGCTACAGTGATCAGGTGTGACAACCAAAGTTGTATAAAGCTTTCCTAAAATCCTGTGTTTCATGACAAGTTGAAACACATAGAAATGAAGTATCACTTCATTCGGTCTAGAAAGGTATTGTAAAAATTAAGTACATAGCTACTGATGAGCAGATTGCAGATGTGATGACAAAGCCTCTGTTTGTGATGAAGTTCAGACACTTTCGAGATAAGCTTGGTATGGCAGAGAATGACCCCCTCGCCAAGAGAGAGTTTTAAATGTACAACATCATGAGTCATTCTCCAGGATACTTGTGTTGTATCAAGTTCAGTAACTTGTGTTGCATCATGTCAAGAGACTTGTGTTGTATCGAGTCAGGAACTTATGTTGTATTCAGTTAAGGAAGCTTGTGTTGTATCAAGATAGGACATTGTGTTGTGTCAAGTCCTATTCATAAAAGATGCATGTATTATAATCTTGTGTTGTATCAAGGTCAATATATTGATACTATATCAATATTGGAGTCTTGTGTTGTATCAAGACCATCTAGCTTGTGTCGTATCAAGATAGGAATTGCATTGTATCAAGTCATGTGGATTGTTAGGTGATGTATTGCTAGTCATGGTCACTAGGTGCTATAAGTCTCCTCTAGGGATTAGCTACCCCTAGAGTGAATTACTTTATCATATGACTATATGACCCGGAGTAATACATATGATCATTAGTATGGAACAATCCTTCTAAGTATGATATGATAAAGATGATTTATTAATTAAACGCATATGGACAATGCATAAATTTATTAATGATAAATGAGATGAGCACAAATATAGAGTAAGGATTCGACTTTCCCATGTCAGACCTCCAATGAACTCGAATTACAAAGACATCAGTTAAGTCTAAGTTGTGGAAAACAAGTTTCAGTTAACTAAGGAATCTACTCCTTAATTTATGCAAAGTGTTTGTTTGTAGATGGAACTGATTATAAAGCACTAAAGAAATTTAGTTAAACTTATAACTAATGGTCAAGCAGTTAGTTGATGATTGATTCCAGTCCAATAAGTTCAGTTTATTTCAGTTCAATCAATTCACATTCAGTTCACATTCAGTTAAAGGCAGTGAACACTCGGTGAATTAATGGAGGGCGCATATCTTCTGCATGGGTGAGAATTTCGAGGTGACAAATTGGCACCAAGTCAAGGAAGGCACATAAGGTTAATGTATGAACAATGCACACAGTGTTCATAGTGCACAAAATCATGTAACCATTCGCTATCTCTCTATGTATGACTGAATAAGCTTGTTATTAAAGTGATATGCACTTGGAAAGGTTGAGACAATGTTTCGAGTGATCTCTATTCTCTAGTGTTTCTTTGATATCTCTTATCAGGCAATATGCAAATGTTGTAAAATCATTCTCTGCAATTATCTATCATACTCAAAGGATTGCTGGGTTTTTCATCCTCCGTATTTGGAGGGTTTTCCCAGGGTACATCTTGTGTCTTATGGAATGAATGATTTGTGTGTTTGAATTGTTTATGAGGTCTACATGCACTGGATTTAATTATCAAAAGTTTTAAAGTTCAAGAATCTTTCATTATTTCTCAAACATTGTCATATTTTGCTCAAACATCAACACTCACCTCACTGATTGGGCCTTAAATTATTTCATTGATTTTATGACATTGTTAATCATTCCACATTATACTTTTATGCAAGAACATAATACTTTTATAACAAATTTCTTCTTTCTTAAATGATTTAAATACAATTTAATATGACCCATTGATAAGTTGATGAAGCTAATGCTTTTGAACATTTAAATGCAATATATTCCCTCCCAACTTTTGTGCATGTCATACACAAGGATCGTGTGTTATTCCTCTTTCTTGTTCTTGAATCAATGAATACTACTGTATGTATTCTTGAAGCCTCACATTTAAAAACATTATAGATTTATGCATGAACATATAGAGGAAACATTAACTAATGCTTATCCACTCAATTTTGGTCTCTTATGTTTTGGTAGGTAGGGAGGTGAGTAACATGTGTGATTAGGATGAGGGAGATCTTAGTGTTTCTGTCATTTTTTAAGAATGTCTTTACATAATGTTGCACTATCTAACCATGTAAATATAACTTGAATACATATAATAGTATTATACATGAAAAAGCATCGAAACATCTGAACTTCAAATACAAGTATTTTTTGAAGTGCCACTTGTTAAGAGATTGACAAGTATTGTCCTTTTCCATCACGACCACAATAATATCTAGTGAAAAAAAGCAGTTTGAATTTTGGTTACATTGAAAAGTTCCAATATGGCATGGCATTGTGAAATATTAGTGTGTCATGTGTGTGATGTTAATTGATACACGTCACCCTACGTTAGCCAACTCTGCATTTTTACATTGCGATGATTGATAACATTCATCATAATATTATTTACTCTTCAAAGATGAATATGGATGGACGTTCCTATCAAATCAAATCTATAACAACATACCAGAATTTCCACAAGAACCATAGATCTCTCAAATTAGCCACAAAAAGATGATGCCCTTTAAGCTTGACCATAAAACTAGGGGGCACATCAATTTGGCATATTATATTATTTAAGAATGCAATATTTTTTGGTTTATTAAATTATTTTTTAAGAATTTCTCTCTCTCTCTCTCTCTCTATATATATATATATATTTCAAATATAATACATTACATTTTGTAATTTTGAAAAGAGAGAAGACGAGGGAAATATACCTTAGTCTTATTCCTAGTGAAACGGGAAAAAATGGCGCTAGCAATCTTCCAAGAATTGGCTATTCAATGCTTGATGAATTAGGTCAAGGCTAAGAAACCCTAGGTTATGTTAGCATCACGTTAGCATTTGACCTGATTATGATAAACAAAATGCCAAGGCCTAAAACAAGATGGATCCTTCAAGAGGAATGTATCACAAATAAGACTAACCTAATATGGATGCAACCATGGAGTACTCTTACCTTGGATACAAAAGCAATGCAAGACAAGTGCTATAAGATCTTACCACTTTTAGCAAAGAGAAAAGATAAGAGAACCAAACCCTAGAATCCTTCCTATTTAAATTAACTTTAAAAGATATTAAATAAGCCTCAAACATCAAGAAGTATCCTTAGAAACCCCAAAAGAGTCAATAAGAGAGGTGTGCACCACATCAAAGCTCATACACACAAGTAGAAATAATTTTTCTGTCATATTTGATCCCATGATCTTGCTTACAAATGAAAGGAGTGCACTATATTTATAGGGAAAATTCTAACTTTTCCATCCTCTAGGATGACTTACCTAATATGAGTTTAAAATCACTTTTAAGGGTTTGCCACCCACAATCCAATGACTAAACCTCCTAAAACATAAAAAATGATAAAAAATGATAATAGCTTCAACAAGATGAAAAGTTGAGCTTATATGGAGGACATCATGCCCCATCTAGCCCTAACAAGTGTCTTTTTCCATCCATGCCTTCCTTTGGTTGTTATAACCTTCAAAAGATGCTTTTAATGGTGAACAATTTGCGACCAAAGGAAAAGGGGTATACAATAATTGAGGTCCAAGCTGGGATAATGGAGGTGTGCTAGAGTGGTGTGACAACCCTTAATAACACAATCACCTTTACAAATCACGAAATCATAAGTGTGGCTAGGGGTTCTAAAACCATGTGTCCTAATGCATGTTCCATTGGTTATCCTTTTCCAGGTTGTAAAATGAAAAACTTTGAGGGGTTAATTGAATGGCCTTTTCCTGACCATATGAGAAATGTGGTTACTACCTAAACCACATGAGATGAGCAAACCAAATTCTCATCAATGTAGAGAGTTTTTAGAGTAGATTAGTGCTGCAAGCCATGATAATTGGAAGCATCGTGAAGTGAGATTTTTGCTAATAACACTAGAGACGAGGTCAGGAAGGAACACCAAGACTAGGGTTAGGGTTGGTGGAGGATGGTGTTGATGCATTATTCAAAGGTGGACAAGAAGAAGGTGGGAGAGCAATAAGAAGACGATGGAATCTGTCAAGTTTACGTTCCATGGTGAGGACATAAATGAAGGTTTGAACTAAAGTGTTTCTCTTAAACAAAGATATTTCATGACAAAAAATCTCTAGCAAACTAGAACTAAAATTTAAGACTTATTATCTCTTCAAAATTTGTGATATGAAGTTGGATCCAATGCTTGGTAAAAATATCAATATATTGTTGTATGCTTTGGCCTCGGGCTTGTCACAACTACAACCATCTACATATTATATTATCTAGGTGGCCAACGGGAGGAAAGAGATGTCTTAAGGCAAGACAAAAATCATCCCATGTTGTGATGAACCTAGATTTGGAGCTAGTTGTTGTGTCTTCGTTAAGTTCAATGTAAAAAACTGTAGATTTAGTGTGAGATTTCCACCAGGATTGTGCCACACCTCTAAGAATATAATATATCATAAAACACTCATATATTGAGAAGAAATCATTAGTGTATAACTTAAAGGCATATAGCTTCATTTACCATGCAAGTTATATACTATTGTGTTTCCATTGACTTGGATCAGCATGAATGATATTAGAAAATTAACATGTTTGTTTGATCGATATAGAAATTTAACTAATTTTTGTTATTTTGTAGTTTAGACTATGCTGCCTTTATGGTGAATTTATTTTGGGTCCCACATGATATCATTTATGACTTATAGATAGTGCTAGTAAATATTGACATTATGACCCCATTTTGTATAAAGTGCATGTAACATTTTGTGTGTGTAAAATTTAGTATTTACATTATATCACAAAACTTTCACGAAGAGTTACATAAATAGTCAGGCCTCTTCAGAGGAGAAAACAACCCAAAATCAAGTCCATCGAGCCTCTAAGAAAGAGAAAACAACCCTTAATCAAAAGACTGAGAGTATGACATAGATAGACAGAGGACTTCCTGTAACCTGCCATGAAACTTGGGAGAAAAGTTTGATATAGCTTGATCAAGCTAGGAGTCTTAAAAGCAGAAAAGGAGCCTTCAAACTTCATTTGAAAACAAAAAACAAAAAACATCTAGTAGAGGTAGGACAATGCCAAAATTAAGACAGAGAGAAACTCTACTCGGTAGAGTCGTGGCATGCTCGACGCTTAGTTGTTGTAGGCTCACTTTCTTCCTTAGTGTTGCTCATATCCTTGCATTTGGTGGCACTAGTGCTAGCTTTCATGATTTCTCCAACCGTCACCGTGCTTGCCTCTGTCTCAACCTGTATCTCCTCTTTGACTGCGAAAGTTGGAATTGCTTGAACCTTGCCTTCCTCAGGTGCACCTTGTTCTCAGCTTTAGATTCTAAGTTGAAGTGAATTCGTCCATCCTCTCCAATGGTGGCAAGCAGAGGCGAAGGAGGGTGGAGTAACTCTATAATGTGAGCGCACTAGTTGATAAGAATCTGAACCATGTCTCTGAGCTCCAAAATTTTGGCTTTCATATCTTCCTTGACATCCTTAATGTCATTACAGATAATCAACAACATGTTTGTCATTGTGGAAAGGTGGCTAGCAAGGCATGCATTCTTATTCTCTTAAGAGCCGCTAGGACATCCATGACCGTGCCTGTTGGGAACATGATGACGCTCACGGGCCATACTGCAGAATTCACTATGAATACCACTGTCACCGACAATCTTTGCACTCTTTATCTTCGTCTGAAACTATTAAGGGAGTAAGGATTATATCGCAACAGAGAGTACCGGTGGAAAACTAGCGAGACCCTAGGGCAGAATAGGTGAAAATGAACTCTTAGCCATCCATTTGAACCATGGAGAACCCGGTGCAAGAACTAAGAGCAACCATGATCGTACAATAACACCACATGTGCATACTGATCATATCGATTTATGGGAGCGATAGAAGGAGTTAATATGCCCAACAACCGACGTCGTCATCGCCACCTCACTGCCAAGCGACTCGTCGTGTTGATCCACTCTCGTTACATCACCTTAATGCAATCTCGTTGATCGTTAAGCACACCATCAAGGATTACATTTTGCGTATATTAATTAAACAAGAAACATTTTATTTTTAAATAATATTTATAAGAAAATTTGTGTTATCTTCAATAACATGATTCATCTTTATAACATAGAATTTGCCAGAATTAAGATACTTCAATGTTTATTGTTCAATATATAATTGATAAATCAATACACCAATTAAATAATATTCACATTTGATCTCATTTGTTAACTCATTTGGAGTAAAATAACCATAAACTATGCTTTGACTAACATCATCAATAATAGGAGTAGTCTATTTATTTTCAATCATGTTTTCGAATCCATAAATAAGAATACTCCCATGACACCTAAATTATGTAATTTCCATAAATAATATATGTGATGGTTTTGGCTGGTTCATAGCATCATGTGGAGAGTCTATGATAGGTGGTAGGTAATAGATTCATGTCTACGAGCTATCCTTAACTCATCTTCATAACAATATATGTGATTCTTAAATTTTGTATAGATTTCCAACCAAACCAAAAAAATATACTTAAAAAAAGAGTAAAAAACCTAGAATATTCAAACTACACCTAAGTATTATCATTATTTTTTTAACATCTCTTAGGCATATAGGATACCTTAAAACAAATATAAATGATGAGCTTAAAAATTAATAAAGGGTTTTTGTATTGAACTAGAAATGGATATAAAGAAAGTTTTTCTTTTTCAGAAATTTTCTTTTAGTATTTATATATATATTAAAATTATCTTAAATATAAAATACAATCAATTTAGATAAAATTATAACATAATTATTAATTTTTTTTTAATATTATTTACACCTTTTTCACCATATAAATTTGTAACTTTTTTTATTTTCAGGAAGAAAAAAGCCTGCCTTGATATTCAAATAGTGAATCAAAGGACATCATAACAATCACCCAAAAGCGGGTTCTATCAAATCATAACAAACATATGACGATCACATCAACATCGGAGATACACGCCGGAGATACACGCTGGGGGGAAAGGCGTAACAACAAAATAAATGACCCATCAGTAAACTGTCTCATCATAAAGAGGGACCTGACCTCACATCCACATCTATCGAACGCCAAAAGGGTACTGAATAGCTGTCCAAAAGAGGCCGCTCTACTCATAAATCAAGGAGGGTAAGTGAAACATCCCTCAACCAAAATCATAAGAGCTGAATAGAATCTTGAGAAATCAAATGATTCTCGAAAAATTCCTTATAGAAACCTATACCCCGGGGATAGGAGAGCGCTGATTTCGAGAGACGGTCAGCCAACCGATTGTGCTCTCGATAGATGTGGGAGAAAGCCAGGCCCATAAAGCTGCCAATGAGCTTTTTTGTCTCCCGACCCCAGTGTTTAAGGTCTGGTGGGGAGAGCACAGTCGATCCAATCGCCCAATTGATGATAACTGTGGAATCACCAAAAACCTGGACGAGTGGGATCCCCATCATATGGGCAGCGAGGAGAAGAGCCCATAAACTGAACAATTCAGCCTTTGTGTTAGTGCCTTGTCCGATCCCCAGCGAGAATTCCAGGTGATGTGTCTCATTTATAAAAATACAGAAGCCCACACCAGCATTCATACATCTAGAGGCACCATCCATAAAGCCACATGGAAAAATCAAGCATGGTGCATTTCCCAAAACTCTGTTACGGCCTTTCTGTGATATCTTTAATGATGGGTGAGCCTTGGTAGTGCTAATGGACTGTTTGATCAGACTGAAGGTATTCCTTTTAACCCCCTCGAATAATGCCAGGTTGCGAGCTTTCCAGAAAATCCACATCATGTGGTAAGGGAGCAAGAGAAAGGGCGAGTCTTTTGGCATCATATCAATCCACATACTGATCATCTCCCCAATCGAAGCCGCTGGAGCAAAAACAGTGAGATTAAAGATGTCACATACATGAGTAACAACCGTCCTCCATACTCTGCACTTAATGAATAAGTGCTCGACAGTCTCTTCATCAGCGCAGCATAGAACACAATACCCAGGACCATGAAAGCCCCTTTTTTGGAGATTCTCCCAAGTGAGAATCCTATTCCGAATAGACAGCCATATAAAGCAAGAAATTTTGCTGGGAAGGGCTCTATTCCAAAGAGAAGAAGCAGCAAGAATAGGTGCTGAAGTCGAATGGGCCGAGACAATACAATCATAAACAACCTTCGCTATGATAGAACCAGCATTCTTTTTATAGATCCATACAAGTTCATCTGTACTATCCTTTTTATATAAATTTGTAACTTACATCTTTACTTAAACTTACAAAAGCAAAAATACAACTGAACTTACAAAAGCAAAAAAACAACTGAATTTAAAATATAATCAATCTAAATAAAATTATAACATAATTATTAAATTTTTTTTCATGTAATTTACACCTTTTTCACGCGCTTTTTCACCATATAAATTTGTAACTTAAAGCAAAAAACAACTGAATTAAAAAAGCATCTGACAAAATCTTTGCTGACAAATCTTGATCGAATGACCGGCTGATGCCAAGCGTTTAGTGGATTGACCGGCTGATGCCACCGACCAAGCGTTTTGTGCATTTCTTTACGTCCTGTTCATTCCTGACCGGGTGACGTCTTGCTCATTCCTTTACGTCGTCCTCGCGCGCTCTCTCACGAGGCCAATGCTCGCTAGCTTCTCATTCCTTTTCTGACCGGGTTGACGTCCTGCTCATTCCTTTACGTCCTCCTCGCGCTCTCTCTCACGAGGCTAATGCTCGCTAGCTTCTCATTCCTTTTCGTCCTGCTCGCGCTCTCTCTCACGAGGATGATGCTCTCTCTCAGGATCATAATGAAGTGGGTTTCCGTGGGCCAATGCCATTCAATTTTTTTGAATAGTTTCCTTCATCATTATAAGTTGATCGATTTTGTTTGATGCAGCAAATCAATTCCTCCGTTAAATTATAGATATTGAATTGGGCGTTTTTGGTCGGGTAACAGCCCAGCGATTGTAAGTGTTTATCCTTGGAGAATCTCGAGAAATAAAATAGAAAATGACGGATGATGATGAAGTGGTTTACCATTCAATTTTTTGAATCGTTTCCTCCATCATTATAAGTTGATCGACTTTGTTTGATGCAGCAAATCAATTCCTCCGTTAATTTATGGATCTTGAATTGGGCGTTTTTGGTCGGGTAACAACCCAGCGATTGTAAGTGTTCATCCGTGGAGAATCTCGAGAAGTAAAATAGAAAATGGCGGACACTCCATCATCACCAACAGGTAAGTAAAGCTGTTATTCTTTCTCCAATTCGTTGCATTTCTCTGCTGAAGTATAGCTTCTTTTTATTTTTCTTCATATCCATCGTTTTGATCCATAATTTAATTTTCAGTTGTTAAAAATAGATGTAGAGCGCTAAGATCTATCGATTTTGTCAGATTTTGAGGGTTATATTTCTTTTGGGTTAGAGTACATGATAAGAGATCATCAACAACAGGTAGATAAATCTGTTCTTTCTGTCTAGGGTTTCTCACGGGTTTGCTTGAGCCCATTTCCTCTCCACTTTCTAATTCGGTCCAATGAAGGGCTAGACTATAACTTATTTTAATTAATGTCTTTTTTTCTCCTTCTCGTCCGCTGTTTCCATCTGTAATTAGATTGAGTATCAGAACTAAACTTTGAATGCTAGAGTTTCGTGGAGTTAAAGTCGAGTTAGAGGATAAGAATTTATCTCCCTGAGCGTCAGACCTAAAATTTGCACGCCAGACTTTCCTGAAGTTAAGTTACAGGATAGGATCAATTTTGATCTCCTGCAGTCTCTCGTTCCCTTCCACTCAGTCATGCGCAGCTCAGGGATAACCCTACAAAGTGATTTACCCGCTGCGGGAAACTGACACGTGTAATATACTATTGAGTATCGTGTATAAGACTTAAAAGTATAAAGATTATGCCAGAATGAGCGCTTCCAAACCTGAGATCCAAGATTTTGATATATTGAATCTCATCTGCACAACACACTAATTGACTTTGCACAACATCTATCCAGTTAGGTCTCATCATTGGGTACTAAGTTCGAACGCTGGAATGGAATCTCTGCAGGCATCTAGGCGTTTCTTGTATTTTATCATTGCGAAATTGACCATCTAGTAGAAGTGGCAGAGTAGCTCTAATGTATAGCATAAATAAATAAATATTTTGCATGTATATCTGCAGGTTGTGTTTTAAATTAGATCCTGAACAGTATTAATTGGGTACTGGTGGGGACTGGACATGCAAATTCCGTATATTACGACAATATTGAAACTTAGTTCTTCGCCTGGGCACCATCTCACCTAATTGAACATTTAAATGCAATATATTCCCACCCATCGTCCACAAGGATCGGGCGTTGTTCCTCTTTCTTGTTCTTGAATTAGTGAATACTACTGTATGCATGCTTGAAGCCCCACATTTAAAAACATTATAGCTTTATGCATGAACATATAGAGGATAAATTAACTAATGCCTACCCAATCGGCTTATGCCTACGCAATCGGCTTTGGTCTCTTTAGTTTTGGCAGGGAGGCAACCAACAAGGCAACCAACATGTGCTATTAAGAATGAAGGAGATCTTAGCGTTTCTGTGATTTTTTAAGATTTTCTTTTACAGAACGTTGCATTATCTAATCATATAAATAAAATTTGAATATATATAATATTATTATATATGAAAGAGCATCGAAATATTTGAATTTTTTTTTACAGAATGTTGCATTATCTAACCATATAAATAATTTTTGAATATATATTATATAGTATTATATATGAAAGAGTATCTAAATATTTGAATTTAAAATCCAAGTATAGTTTGAAGTGACACTTTGTAAGAGATTGACTAGTATCTTCCTATCACGATCACAAAAATCTCCAATGGAAAAAAGCAGCTTCAATTTTGGGTACATTGAAAAGTTGCGATATGGCATAACATTGTGCATTATTAGTATATGGGCCATGGCATAACATTGTGCATTATTAGTGAACTCATGTGTTTGATGTTGATTGATACATGTTGCCCTACCTTGCATTTGTACATGTGTAATATATTATGAGTATCGTGTATAAGAGTCATAATTGATTGAATTACCCTAGTAAATCCAAGGCCCCAGGTTACTCAATCAACTGCAAAACCCAACAAGTATGACGTCATTTTGTCCTCTTTGCTTCCAACTGTTATCTTTCCTAAGGTTTTTTCATTTTAGCTTAACATTTATTTCCCTACCAGCCTTTGGTTCGCTTCACATTTGTTTGTGGACCCCATCTTTGGTTGTCCTGGAAAGGACTGGGTCCCTCAATGTTGATGTCTTGAGTAGGGCCCGACTCAAGACAACCTCTTAATAGATAAGACTGGTTATTTCCCTGTTCCATCTTTTTCTTTTCTCTTGACAATATTGTTCATTGTCGATTCCCATAGGTTGCAACTATGGGTTAGTTCACTGAACAAGGTCTGCCTCTTTCCTTCACTAGATTTTTCCTAAAATATCCACATCTTTCCTCTTGCCTTTCTTTTCTCACCCTATTGCTGCAACCTCGATAGGTTGACTGAAATTAGCTTCCTTCTCTATTGTATATGTCTTGTTATTTGCAGTCTTTGGTAAGAATCGACAAAATTTTCTTCAATTAATGTAGAAATCGACCTCTCGCTTCTTTCCTTACTTAGGTCTTTCGAATCATCAACACTTCTTTCCTTTTGCCTTCACTAGGTCCACCCTATCGTCTCTGCTTTTTCACTGTGTGTGTACTCACAATTGCTCGCTTGCTATCCTTCTCTAGCAAGCACATCCCCATTCTTGACATGCATCAAGGATATGTCACATTATTGACTTTTGTAGTTGCATAAGTACATGTATTCCTTTGACATCTCGTTTATTTCATTTTTTAATCATTTATATGGTAGATCTAGGTGTCATTATTGCATTGTATCAGAGATCTAGATCAAGTGTATTTTGCAGGGCGGTCTAGCAGCTTGTACAGATTTGTTTGATTGTAGGAAAATTCTATAGCAGGCCTGTGGCGTCTCTAATATTGGCAATGCACGTCAAGACATATTCTCATGAGATATTTAACTTTGGACTTTTTTTCATATCTAACATTTAGGTTAGTTAGTTCAATAAAGGAAATCGATAGGTTGAGTTGAGTTAGCTTCCCTCTCTATTTTATGTTTCTTGTTACTTGTGGTTGTTGCTAAAAACAAAGTGAATTCGCTAATATTCTAGAACCCTAGTGTAGTTCAAAATCTCTTTAACTGTAGTTAGGTTTCTCATCGTTTCTTAGCCTGCTATTTATTTTAGTTGCGCGTTAGAACTCATTTAATTACCCTAGTAAAGCTAGTGCCCCAGGTGACTCAATCAACTGCAAAACCCAACAAATATAACATCATTTTGTCCTCTTTTCTTCCAACCATTATGTTTCCTAGGTTTCTTGATTTTAGCCTAAAATTTAGTTCCCAACCAGCCTTTGGTTATTTTCACACTTGTCTGTCGACCCCATCTTTGGTTGTCCCGAAAAAGGACTGGCTCACTCTATGTTGATGTCTTCAGTAGGGCTCGACTCAAGACAACTTCTTAATAGATAAGACTGGTTATTTTCCTCTTTCATCCTTTTCCTTTCTTTTGACAATATTGTTCGTTGTCGATTCCCAAAGACTACAGCTATGGGGTAGTTCACTGAACAACTCTTGCCTCTTTCCTTCACTAGATTTTTCCAATAATATCCACATCTTTCCTCTTGCCTTCCTTTTTCTCACCCTATTGTCTCTACTTTTTCACTCTCTGCGCCCTCGATAGGTTGACTTAACTTAGCTTCCCTCTCTATTGTAAATTTCTTGTTATTTGCATTCTTTGGTGAGAATGGACAAAATTTTCCAAATATTCTAGATACCTAGTTTAGTTTAAACATCCACTTATCCCTAGTTAGGTTGGCCTTATTTTCTCATTCTGTTGTTAATTCAACTTGCAACATAGAACTAGTTTAATTAGCATAATCAATTGTAAAACCATAATTACGAAACTACCTTTTGTACTTCTTTCCCTTTCTCTCTCTTAAGGTTTCATGATTTTATCCTAGTATTTATTTCCCAACCACCCTTCGATTCTCTTCAATCTTTCATGTGGACTCCAACTTTGGTTTCCTTGAAATGACTGGCTCCATCTAGGTTGATGTTTCAAGTAGGACTCGACTCATGACAACTTCTTTATAGATTAGACTTGTCATTTCCCCCCTTCTTCATTTTCTTTTCTCTATGAAATATAGTTCCTTGTCGCATTGTAGACTTCATCTATGGGATCGATAAATCAACAACTCTTACCTCTTGCCTCTTTCCTTTGGTATGTTTTCTCGATTGTCTCCATCTCTTGCATATTGGCTTTGCTAGTTCCACCCTATTGGCTTTACTTTTTCACTGTTGGTCTCCTCACATTTGTTCGCTTGCTATCTTTCTCTACCAAGGACATTACCATCCTTGACATGCATCAAGGATGTCCCAAATTATTGTCTTCTTTAGTGGGATGAGTACATGTATTCCTTCCACATCTCTTTTATTTTGTTTTTTAGTCATTTATATGGTACATCTGGGTGTTATTATTGTAATGTATCGGAGATATGGTAAAGTGTATTTTGCAGGGAGGTTCAGTGGTGCATACAGATTCGTTTGATTGTTGAAAAGTCTCTAGGAGGATTGTGGTGGCTCATATTCGTGAATGCACATCAACACATTTTTACGTGAGTTCTTTACCTTTCAAGTTTGGTTACCCTTTATTTGAATATATTGTTAATTCTAGTTGCGGGTTAGAACTAATCAAATGAGCCTAGTAAATGTAGGGCATTAGGTCACTCAATACATTATAAAACCCAATAAATTTAAGTTCATTTTGTCCTCTAGTCTTCCAACCGTTCTCTGGAGTCTGTACTAAGGTTTCTTGATTTTATCCTAAAATTTAGTTCCCAAGAAACATTTGGTTCTCTTCAGTCTTCTTACTAGACTCAATCTTTGTTTGTCGAGGTAAAGATTGGCTCCCTCAAGGTTGATGTCTCTAGTAGGGCCCCATTCGAGACGACTTCTTGCTAGATCAGATTGGTCATTTCCCCTCTTCATCCTGACCTACCTCTAGGGAATGTTGTTCATTTTTGAATGTCGTAGACTACATCTATGGGGTCATTCATTGAACAACTCCTTCATTAGATTTTCTCAAACCTCTCAACATATTGCCTCTTGTCTTCCCCTGTTTACCCTATTGTCTCCACTTTTTCACTCTCTGCGTCCTCCTTGATAGGTTGAATTAATTGAGCTTCCCTCTCTATTGTAAATTTCTTGTTAATTATGGTTTTTGGTAAAAACTGACTAAATTTATTTAATAGTTTAGAGCCCTAGTTTAGTCAAACAAGTCGTTAACCCTAGTTAGCTTGCCCTTGTTTTCTCAATATGGTGTCTGTCCAAGATGCGGTTGAGAACTAATTGAATTAAAATAATCAACTATAAAACCATAATTACTAAACTTTGCTTTCTCGTTTCTTCCCTTTCTCTTTACTAAGGTTTCTTGATTTTTTCTTAAAATTTAGTTCCCAAACACCCTTATGTTTTTTTCACTCTTTCTTTTGAACTCCATCTTTTGTTTCCTCTAAAACGACTGGTCCCATGTAGGTTGGTGTCTCAAGTGGGGTCCGACTCGTGGCAACTTCTTACTAGATTAGAATTGTCATTTCCCCCCTTCTTCATTTTCTTTTCTCTATGAAATATAGTTCTGTGTTGCATCGTAGACTTCATCTATGGGATCCATAAATCAAGAACTCCTACCTCTTGCTTCTTTCCTTAGGTAGATTGTCTCGATCGTCTACATCTCTTGCATCTTGCCTTTGCTAGTTCCATCCTATTGGCTTTGCTTTTTCATTGTTGGTCTCCTCACATTTGTTCGCTTGCTATCTTTCTCTACCAAGGACATTACCATCTTTGACATGCATCAAGGATGCCCCACATTATTTCCTTCTTTTGTGGGATGAGTACATGTATTTCTTTCACATCTCTTTTATTTTGTTTTTTAGTCATTTATACGATACATTTGGGTGTTCGTTTTCGAATCCCGTAGATTGCAGCTATGGGGTCGTTCATTGAGCAACTCCTTCATTAGATTTTCTCAAACATCTCAACATATTGCCTCTTTCCTTTCCCTGTTCACCCTATTGTCTCCACTTTTTCACTCTCTGCGTCCTCCTCGATAGGTTGACTTAACTGAGCTTGCCTCTCTATTGTAAATTTCTTGTTAATTATGGTTGTTGGTAAACTGACTAAATTTTCTTAATATTCTAGAGCCCTAGTTTAATCAAACAACTCGTTAACCCTAGTTAGCTTTCCCTTCTTTTCTAAATTTGGTGTCAGTCCAACTTGCGGTTGAGAACTAAATTGAATAATGATAATCAAATATAAAACCATAATTACTAAACTTTTCTTTCTCGTTTCTTCCCTTTCTCTCTACTGTGTTTTCTTGATATTTTCTTAAAATTTAGTTCCCAATCACCCTTATGTTTTTTTCACTCTGTCTGTTGAACTCCATCTTTTGTTTCCTCGAAAATGACTCGTTCCATGTAGGTTGGTGTCTCGAGTAGGGCCCTACTCATGGCAACTTCTTACTAAATTTTACTAGTCATTTCCCTTCTACATCCTTTTCTTTTCTCTAGTTAATATTGTTCTTTGTTGCATCTCGTAGACTATCGATCTGGTCAATCACTCAACAACTCCTACCTCTCGCCTCTTTCCTTACGTATATTTTCCGTATCATCTCCACCTCTTGCATTTTTCCTTCTCTAGTTCCCCCTATTGTCTTTGCTTATTCACTGTATGTGTAGTAACATTTCCTCACTTGTTATCCTTCTTTAGCAAGGACATTGCCATTCTTGACATGCAATAAGTATGCGCCACATTATCGATAGAACTAGGTGTCATTTTTGCATTGTATCAAAGAAATGGATCAAGTGTATTTTGCAGGGAGTTGTAGCATCTTGTACGGATTTGTTTGATCGTAGTAGAAGTCTATAGATCGAAAGGCCAGTGGTGTCTCCAATATTGGCAATGCACATCAACACGTTTTCTGGTGAGATCTTTAACTTTGGACTATTTTTCATATCTAACATTAAGGTTAGTTAGTTCAGTAAATGTAATCGATAGGTTGAGTTGAGTTAGCTTCCCTAGCTATATTAAGTTTCTTGTTAATTGTGGTTGTTGCTAAGAACTAAGTGAATTTGCTAATATTCTAGAACCCTAGTTTAGTTCAAGAACTCTTTAACCCTAGCTAGGTTGCCCATCGTTTCTTAATCTGTTGTTTATTCGAATTGATTGAATTACCCTAGTAAATCCAAGGCCCTAGGTCTCTTAATCAACTGCAATACCCAACAAGTATAACATCATTTTTTCCTCTTTTTCTTCCAACTGTTATCTTTCCTAAGGATTTCTTCATTTTAGCCTAAAATTTAGTTCCCAACTAGTCGTTGATTCGCTTCACACTTGTCTATGAACCCCATCTTTGGTTGTCCCGGAAAGGATTGGGTTTCTTTGTGTTGATGTCTTGAGTAGTGCCCAACTCAAGACAACTTCTTAATAGATAAGTCTGGTTATTTCTTCCTTTCATCTTTTTCCTTTATCTTGACAATATTGTTCATTGTCGACTCCCATAGAGTGCAACTATGGGGTAGTTCACTGAACAAGTCTTGCCTCTTTCCTTCACTAGATTTTTCCAAAAATATCCACATCTTTCCTCTTGCCTTTCTTTTCTCACCCTATTGTTGCATCCTCGATAGGTTGTTTGAACTCAACTTCCTTCTCTATTTTAAATTTCTTGTTATTTGCAGTATTTGGTAAGAATTGAATTTTTTTCCTCAATTTCTCTAGAAATCCTACCTCTCGCCTCTTTCCTTACGTAGATTTTTTGAATCATCCGCACCTCTTGCCTTTTACGTTCACTAGGTCCACCCTATCGTCTCTGCTTTTTTACTGTTTGTGTACTCACGCTTGCTATCCTTCTCTAGAAAGCACATCGCTATTCTTGACATGCATAAAGGATATGCCACATTATTGACTTCTGTAGTTGCATAAGTACATGTATTCCTTTAACATCCCATTTATTTCATTTTTTAATCATTTATGTGGTAGATCTAGCTGTCATTATTGCATTGTATTAGAGATCTGGATCAAGCATATTTTGCAGGGAGGTGTAGCAGCTTGTACAGATTCGTTTGATTGTAGTAAAAGTCTATAGCAGACTCGTGGCATCTGTATTATTGACAATGCACATGAAGAAATATTTTGGTGAGATCTTTAACTTTGGACTTTTTCTCATACCTAACATTTAGGTTAGTTAGTTCAGTAAAGGAAATTGATTGGTTGAGTTGAGTTAGCTTCCCTCAATATTTTATGTTTCTTCTAAATTGTGGTTGTTGCTAAGAACTAAGTGAATTCGCTAATATTCTAGAACTCTAGTTAGGTTCAAAAACTCTTTAACTGTAGTTAGGTTGCCCATCGTTTATTAATTTGTTGTTTATTCTAGTTGCGCGTTTGAACTCATTGAATTACCCTAGTAAATCTAGTGCCCCGGGTCACTCAATCAACTGCAAAACCCAACAAATATAACATCATTTTGTCCTCTTTTCTTCCAACCGTTATGTTTCCTAAGGTTTCTTGATGTCGTCTCGAGGTAAAGATTGGCTCCCTCAAGGTTGATGTCTTTAGTAGGGCCCCATTCAAGACGACTTTCTGCTAGATCAGATTGGTCATTTCCCCTCTTCATCTTGACCTACCTCTAGGGAATTTTGTTCATTTTTGAATGTCGTAGACTACATCTATGGGGTTGTTCATTGAACAACTCCTTCATTATATTTTCTCAAACCTCTCAACATATTGCCTCTTGCCTTCCCCTGTTCACCCTATTGTCTCCACTTTTTCACTCTCTGCGTCCTCCTTGATAGGTTGACTTAACTGAGCTTCCCTCTCTATTGTAAATTTCTTGTTAATTATGGTTGTTGGTAAAAACTAACAAAATTTTCTTAATATTCTAGAGCCGTAGTTTAGTCAAACAACTAGTTAAACCTAGTTAGCCTGCCCTTCTTTTCTCAATATTGTTTCAGTCCAACATGCGGTTGAGAATTAATTGAATTACGATATTCAATTATAAAACTATAATTACTAAACTCTTCTTTCTCGTTTCTTCCCTTTTTGTCTACTAAGGGTTCTTGATTTTTTCTTAAAGTCCACTTCCCAATCACCCTTATGTTTTTTTCACTCTTCCTGTTGAACTCCATTGTTTGTTTCCTCGAAAACTATTGGTTCCTTGTAGGTTGGTGTCTTGAGTAGGGCCCAACTCGTGGCAACTTCTTACTAAATTTCACTGGTCATTTTCCTTCTGCATCCTTTTCTTTTCTCTAGGCAATACTGTTCTTTGTTGCATACCATAGACTTCATCGATCTAGTTGATCAGTCAACAACTCCTACCTCTCACATCTTTCCTTACGTAGATTTTCCTCAATCATCTCCACTTCTTGCCTTTTGCCTTCCTTAGTCCCACCCTACCGTCTCTTCTTTTTCACTGTCTGTGTAGTACTATTTGCTTGGTTGTTATCCTTCTCTAGCAAAGACATTGCCATTCTTGACATGCAACAAGGATATGCCACATTATCGACTTCTTTTGTTGCATTAGTAGATGTATTCCTTTCACATCCAATTTATTTCTATTTTTAATCATTTATGTGGTAGAACTAGGTGTCATTATTGCATTGTATCAGAGATATGGATCAAGTGTATTTTTCAGGGAGGTGTAGCAACTTCTACAACATCATTTGATCGTAGTAAAAGGCTATAGATCAGAAGGGCCGAGGCGTCTCTAATATTATCAATAAACATCAACACATTTTCTGGTGAGATCTTTAATTTTGGACTATTTTTCATATCTAACGTTTAGGTTAGTTAGTTCAGTAAATGTAATTGATATGTTGAGTTGAGTTAGCTTCCCTAACTATATTAAGTTTCTTGTTAATTGTGGTTGTTGCAAAGAACTAAGTGCATTCACTAATATTCTTGAACCCTAGTTTAGTTCAAGAACTTACTAACCCTAGCTAGGTTGCCATCGTTTCTTAATCTGTTGTTTATTCTAGTTAGGGTTAGAACTGATTGAATTACCCTAGTAAATCCAAGGACCCTAGTCACTCAATCAACTGCAAAACCCAACAAGTATAACATCATTATGTCCTCTTTTCTTCCAACCATTATCTTTCCTAAGGTTTCTTCATTTTAGCCTAACATTTAGTTCCCAACTAGCCTTTGGTTCTCTTCACACTTGTCTGTGGACCCCATCTTTGGTTGTCTCGGAAAGGAGTGGGTCCCTCAATGTTGATGTCTTGAGTAGGGCCCGACTCAAGACAACTTCTTAATTGATCCAATTGGTTATTTCCTCGTTTCAACTTTTTCTTTTCTCTTGACAATATTGTCCATTGTCGATTCCCATAGACTGCAGCTATGGGGTAATTCACTAAACAAGTCCTGCCTCTTTCCTTCACTGGATTTTTCCCAAAATATACACATCTTTCCTCTTGCCTCCCTTTTCTCACCATATTGGTGCATCCTCAATAGGATGACTGAATTAATCTTCCTTCTCTATTGTAAATGTCTTGTTATTTGCAGTTTTTCGTAAGAACAAACAAAAGTTTCCTCAATTACTGTAGAAATCTACCTCTCGCCTCTTTTCTTACTTAGGTTTTTCGAATCATCACTACTTCTTGCCTTTTGCCTTCAGTAGGTCCACCCTATCATCTCTGGTTTTTCACTGTGTGTGTACTCACAATTGCTCGCTTGCTATCCTTCTCTAGCAAGCACATCCCCATTCTTGACATGCATCAAGGATATGCCACATTATTGACTTTTGTAGTTGCATAAGTACATGTATTCCTTTGACATCTCGTTTATTTCATTTTTTAATCATTTATGTGGTAGATCTAGGTGTCATTATTGCATTGTATTAGAGATCTGGATCAAGTGTATTTTGCAGGGAGGTGTAGTAGCTTGTACAAATTTGTTTCATCGTAGTAAAAGTTTATAGCAGGCCTGTGGCATCTCTAATATTGGCAATGCACATTAAGACATATTCTGGTGAGAGATCTTCAACTTCAAACTTTTTTTCATATCTAACATTTAGGTTAGTTAGTTCAGTAAAGGAAATGGATAGGTTGAGTTGAGTTAGTTTCCCTCTCTATTTTATGTTTCTTGTTAATTGTGGTTGTTGCTAAGAACAAAGTGAAATCGCTAATATTCTAGAACCCTAGTTTACTTCAAAAACTCTTTAATTGTAGTTAGGTTTCCACACATTTCTTAATTCGTTGTTTTTTCTAGTTGTGCGTTAGAACTCATTTAATTACCCTAGTAAATCTAGTGCCCTAGGTGACTCAATCAACTGCAAAACCCAACAAATATTACATCATTTTGTCATCTTTTCTTCCAACCATTATATTTCCTAATTTTTCTTCATTTTAGCCTAAAATTGAGTTCCCAACCAGCCTTTGGTTCGCTTCACACTTGTCTGTCGAACCCATCTTTGGTTCTCCCAGAAGGGACTCCCTCTCTCTATGTTGATGTCTTGAGTAGGGCCCGACTCAAGAAAACTTCTTAATAGATAAGACTGGTTATTTTCCTCTTTCATCCCTTTCCTTTCTCTTGACAATATTGTTCATTGTCGATTCCCATAGACTGCAGCTATGAGGTAGTTCACTGAATAACTCCTGCCTCTTTCCTTCACTAGATTTTTCCAATAATATCCACATCTTACATTTTGCCTTCCTTTTTCTCACCCTATTGTGTCCGTTTTTTCACTCTCCGCGTCCTCGATAGGTTGACTTAAATTAGCTTCCTTCTCTATTGTAAATTTCTTTTATTTGCATTCTTTGGTAAGAACCAACAAAATTTTCCTAATATTCTAGATACCTAGTTTAGTTTAAACAACCACTTATCCCTAGTTAAGTTGGGCTTATTTTCTCATTTTGCGGTTAATTCAACTTGCAACATAGAACTAGCTTAATTAGCACAATCAATTGTAAAGCCATAATTATGAAACTACCTTTTGTACTTCTTTCTCTTTCTCTCACCTAAGGTTTCATTATTTTATCCTAGTATTTATTTCCAACTACCCTTCGATTCTCTTAACCTCATGACAACTTCTTTCTAGATTAGACTTGTCATTTCCCCCCTTCTTCATTTTTTTTTCTCTATGAAATATAGTTCCTTGTCGCTTTGTAGACTTCATCCATGGGATCCATAAATCAACAACTCCTACCTCTTGCCTCTTTCCTTCAGTATATTTTCATGATCGTCTCCATCTCTTGCATCTTGCCTTTGCTAGTTCCACCCTATTGGCTTTGCCTTTTCAATGTCGGTCTCCTCACATTTGTCCGCTTGCTATCTTTCTCTACGGAGGACTTTACCATCCTTGACATGCATCAAGGATGCTCCACATTATCCTCTTCTTTAGTGGGATGAGTACATGTATTCCTTTCACATCTCTTTTATTTTGTTTTCTAGTCATTTATATGGTACATATGGGTGTTATTATTGTAATGTATCGAAGATATGGTAAAGTGTATTTTGTAGGGAGGTTCAATAGTGCATACAGATTTGTTTGATCGTTGAAAAGTCTCTAGGAGGATTGTGGTGGCTCATATTCGTGAATGAACATCAACACATTTTCAGGTGAGTTCCTTAGCTTTCAAGTTTGGTTACCCTTTATTTCTGAATATATTGTTAATTCTAGTTGTGGGTTAGAACTAATGAAATGACCCTAGTAAATCTAGGGCATTAAGTCACTCAATATATTGTAAAACCCAATAAATTTAAGTTCATTTTTTCCTCTAGTCTTCCAACTGTTCTTTGCCCTAAGGTTTCTTGATTTTAACCTAAAATTTAGTTCCCAAGCAACCTTTGGTTCTCCTCAGTCTTCTTACTAGAATCAATCTTTGTTTTCCCAAGTAAAGATTGGCTCCCTCAAGGTTGATGTCTCTGGTAGGGCCCTATTCGAAACAAATTCCTTCTAGATTAGATTTGTCATTTCCCCTCTTCATCCTTAGCTACCTCTAGGTAATGTTTTTCGTTTTCGAATCCCGTAGACTGCAGCTATGCGGTCGTTCATTGAACAACTCCTTCATTAGATTTTCTCAAAAATCTCAACATATTGCCTCTTGCCTTCCCCTGTTCACCCTATTGTCTCCACTTTTTCACTCTTTGCTTCCTCCTCTATAGGTTGACTTAACTGAGCTTACCTCTCTATTGTAAATTTCTTGTTAATTATGGTTGTTGGGAAAAATTGACTAAATTTTCTTAATATTCTAGAGCCCTAGTTTAGTCAAACAACTCGTTAACCCTAGTTAGCTTGCCCTTCTTTTCTCAATATGGTGTCAGTCCAACTTGCGGTTGAGAACTAATTGAATTACGATAATCAACTATAAAACCATAATTACTAAACTCTGCTTTCTCGTTTCTTTTGTTTCTCTCTACTATGATTTCTTGATTTTTTCTTAAAATTTAGTTCTCAATCACCCTAATGTTTTTTTCACTCTGTCTGTTGAACTCCATCTTTTGTTTCCTTGAAAACGACTGGTTCCATATAGGTTGGTGTCTCGAGTAGGGCTCAACTCGTGGCAACTTCTTACTAAATTTTACTAGTCATTTCCCTTCTGCATCATTTTCTTTTCTCTAGGCAATATTGTTCTTTGTTGCATCCCATAGACTTTATTGATCTGGTTGATCACTCAACAACTCCTACCTCTCGCCTCTTTCCTTACGTGTATTTTCCGAATCATCTCCACCTCTTGCATTTTTCCTTCTCTAGACACCCCTACTGTCTCTGCTTTTTCACTGTATGTGTAGTACCATTTGCTCTCTTGTTATCCTTCTATAGCAAGGACATTTCCATTCTTGACATGCAATAAGGATAAGGCACATTATCGATTTCTGTAGTTACATAAGTACATGTATTCCTTTCACATCCCATTTATTTCATTTTTTCGTCATTTATGTGGTAGAACTACGTGTCATTATTGCATTGTATCAGAGATATGGATCAAGTGTATTTTGTAGGGAGTTGTAACAACTTGTACCGATTCGTTTGATCGTAGTAAAAGTCTATAGATAGAAGGGTCCGTGTCATCTGTAATATTGGCAATGCACATCAACACGTTTTCTGGTGAGATCTTTAACTTTGGACTATTTTTCATATCTAACATTAAGGTTAGTTAGTTCAGTAAATGTAATCGAGATGTTGAGTTGAGTTAGCTTCCCTGGCTATATTAATTTTCTTGTTAATTGTGGTTGTTGCTAAGAACTAAATGAATTTTCTAATATTCTGGAACCCTAGTTTAGTTCAAGAACTCTTTAACCCTAGATAGGTTGCCCATCGTTTCTTAATCTGTTGTTTATTCTAGTTGGGGTTAGAAGTGATTGAATTACCCTCGTAAATCCAAGGCCCCAGGTCACTCAATCAACTGCAAAACCCAACAAGTATAATATCATTTTGTCCTCTTTTCTTCCAACTATTATCTTTCCTAAGGTTTCTTCATTTTAGCCTAAATTTAGTTCCCAACTAGCGATTGGTTCACTTCACACTTGTGTATGGACCCCATCTTTGGTTGTCCCGAAAAGGACTGGGTCCCTCTGTGTTGATGTCTTTAGTAGTGCCCGACTCAAGACAACTTCTTAATAGATAAGACTAGTTATTTTCGCCTTTCATCTTTTTCCTTTCTCTTGACAATATTATTCATTGTCGATTCCCATAGAGTGCAGCTATGGGGTAGTTCACTGAACAAGTCCCGCTTAGATTGACTGAACTTAGCTTCCTTCTCTATTTTAAATTTCTTGTTATTTGCAGTCTTTGGTAAGAACTGACAAATTTTTCCTCAATTTCTCTAGAAATCCTACATCTCGCCTCTTTCCTTACGTAGATTTTTTGAATCATCACCACCTCTTGCCTTTTGCTTTCACTAGGTCCACCCTATTGTCTCTGCTTTTTCATTGTTTGTGTACTCACATTTGCTCTCTTGCTATCCTTCTCTAGAAAGCACATCGCTATTCTTGACATGAATAAAGGATATGCAACATTATTGATTTTTGTAGTTGCAGAAGTACATGTATTCCTATAACATTCATTTAATTTAATTTTATTAATCATTTATTTGGTAGATCTAGGTGTCATTATTGCATTGTATCAAAGATCTGGATCAAGTGTATTTTGCATGGAAGTGTAGTAGCTTGTACAGATTCATTTAATCGTATTAAAAGTCTATAGTAGGCTCATGGCGTCTCTAATATTGAGAGCTTTAACTTTGAACTTTTTTGCATATCTAACATTTAGGTTAGTTAGTTTAGTAAAGGAAATCGATAGGTTGAGTTGAGTTAGCTTCCCTCGCTATTTTATGTTTCTTGTTAATTGTGGTTGTTGCTAAGAACTGAGTGAATTCGCTAATATTCTAGAACCCTAGTTAAGTTCAAAAACTCTTTAATTGTAGTTAGGTTTCCCACCGTTTCTTAATCCATTGTTTATTCTAGTTGTTCATTAGAACTCATTGAATTACCCTTGCAAATCTAGTGCCCCAGGTGACTCAATAAACTTCAAAACCTAACAAATATAACATTATTTTGTCTTCGAACCGTTATGTTTCCTAAGGTTTCTTGATTTTAGCCTAAAATTTAGTTCCCGTCTCTTCACACTTGTCTGTCGACCCCATCATTGGTTGTCCTTGAAAGGACTGGCTCCCTCTATGTTGATGTCTCTAGTAGGGCCCGACTCAAGACAACTTCTTAATAGATAATACTGGTTATTTTCCCCTTTCATCCTCTTCCTTTTTCTTGACAATATTGTTCATTGTTGATTCCCATAGACGGTAGCTATGGGGTAGTTCACTGAACAACTTCTGCCTCTTTCCTTCACTAGATTTTTCCAATAATATCCACATCTTTTCTCTTGCCTTCCTTTGTCTCACCCTATTGTCTCCACTTTTTCACTCTCCGCGTCCTTGATAAGTTGACTTAACTTAGCTTCTTTCTCTATTGTAAATTTATTTTTATTTGGATTCTTTGGTAAGAACCGACAAAATTTTCCTAATATTCTAGATACCTAGTTTAGTTTAAACAACCACTTATCCCTAGTTAGGTTGGCCTTATTTTCTCATTCTGTCTTTAATTCAACTTGCAACTTAGAACTAGTTGAATTAGCATAATCAATTGTAAAACCATAATTACGAAACTACCTTTTGTACTTCTTTCCCTTTCTCTCTCTTAAGGTTTCATGATTTTATCCTAGTATTTATTTCCCAACCACCCTTCGATTCTCTTCAATCTTTCAGGTGGTTTCCAACTTCGGTTTCTTTGAAATGACTGGCTCCATCTAGGTTGATGTCTCAAGTAGTGCCCGACTCATGACAACTTCTTTTTAGATTAGACTTGTCATTTCCCCCCTTCTTCATTTTCTTTTCTCTATGAAATATAGTTCCTTGTCGCATTGTGGACTTCATTTATGGGATCGATAAATCAACAACTCCTACCTCTTGCGTCTTTCCTTCTATAGGTTTTCTCGATAGTCTCCTTCTCTTGCATCTTTGCTTTGTTAGTTCCACCCGATTGTCTTTGCTTTTTCACATTTGTTCACTTGCTATCTTTCTCTAGCAAGGACATTACCATCCTTGACATGCATCAAGGATATCCCACATTATCTTCTTCTTTAGTGGGAGGACTACATGTATTCCTTTCACACCTCTTTTATTTTGTTTTTTAGTTATTTATATGGTACATTTAGGTGTTATTATTGTAATGTATCGAAGATATGATCAAGTGTATTTTTCAGGGAGGTTCAATTTGTAATGTATCGAAGATATGGTCAAGTGTATTTTGCAGGGAGGTTTAGATTGTAATGTTTCCTTTGATTGTTGAAAAGTCTCTAGGAGGATTATGGTGGCTCATATTCATGAATGCACATCAACACATTTTTTGGTGAGTTCCTTACCTTTCAAGTATGGTTACCCTTTATTTCTGAATATATTGTTAATTATAGTTGCGGGTTAGAACTAATCAAATTACCCTAGTAAATCTAAGGCATTGGGTCACTCAATACATTATAAGACCCAATAAATTTAAGTTCATTTTGTCCTCTAGTCTTTCAACCGTTCTCTGTCTCAAGGATTCTTGATTTTATCCTAAAATTTAGTTCCCTACCAACCTTTGGTTCTCTTCAGTCTTCTCACTAGACTGAATCTTTGCTTTCCTAGGTAAAGATTGGCTCCCTCAAGGTTGATTTCTCTTGTAGGGTCCCATTCGAGAGGGATTTCTACTAGATTGGATTGGTCATTTCCCCGCTTTATTCTGACCTACCTCTAGGAAATGTTGTTTGTTTTCGAATCCCGTAGACTGCAACTATGGGGTCGTTCATTGAAAAACTAGTTCACTACATTTTCCCAAACATCTCCACATATTGTCTCTTACCTTCCCTTGTTCACCTTGTTGTCTCCACTTTTTCACTGTTTGCGTGCTCCATAGGTTGACCTAACTGAGCTTACCTCTCTATGGTTGTTGGTAAAACTGACTAAATTTTCTTAATATTCTAGAGCCCTAGTTTAGTCAAGCAACTAGTTAACCCTAGTTAGCTTGCCCTTCTGTTTTCAATATGGTGTCAATCCAACATGCGGTTGGGAACTAATTGAATTACCATAATCAACTATACAACAATAATTACTAAACTCTGCTTTCTCGTTTCTTCCCTTTCTCTCTACTAACGTTTCTTGATTTTTTCTTAAAATTTAGTTCCCAATAACCCTTATGTTTTTTTCACTCTTCCTGTTGAACTCCATTGTTTGTTTCCTCGAAAACTACTGGTTCCATGTAGGTTGGTGTCTCGAGTAGGGCTTGACTTGTGTCGACTTCTTTGTTCTCTAGGCAATATTGTTCTTTGTTGCATATCGTAGACTTCATCGATCTAGTTGATCAGTCAACAACCCCTACCTCTCACATCTCTCCTTACATAGATTTTCCTCAATCATCTCCACTTCTTTCATTTTTCCTTCATTAGTCCCACCCTACCGTCTCTACTTTTTCACTGTCTGTGTAGTACCATTTTCTCTCTTGTTATCCTTCTTTAGCAAAGACATTGCCATTCTTAACATGCAACAAAGATATGCCACATTATCAACTTCTTTTGTTGCATTAATACATGTATTCCTTTCACATCCAATTTATTTCTGTTTTTAATCATTTATGTGTTAGAACTAGGTGTCATTATTGCATGTATTAGAGATATGGATCAAGTGATTTTGCAGGGAGGTGTAGCCACTTATACAACATCGTTTGATCGCAGTAAAAGGCTATAGATCGGAAGGGCTGAGGCATCTCTAATATTATCAATGCACATCAACACATTTTTTGGTGAGATCTTTAATTTTGGACTATTTTTCATATCTAACGTTTAGGTTAGTTAGTTCAGTAAATGTAATTGATATGTTTGAGTTGAGTTAGCTTCCCTAACTATATTAAGTTTCTTGTCAATTGTGGTTGTTGCAAAGAACTAAGTGAATTCACTAAAATTCTTGAACCCTAGTTAGTTCAAGAAATTTTTAACCCTAGCTAGGTTTCCATTGTTTCTTAGTCTGTTGTTTATTCTAGTTGGGGTTATAACTATTTGAATTACCCTAGTAAATCGAAGGCCCCTAGTCACTCAATCAACTCGAAAACCCAACAAGTATAACATCATTTTGTCCTCTTTTCTTCCAACCGTTATCTTTCCTAAGGTTTCTTCATCTTAGCCTAACATTTAGTTCCCAACCAGTCTTTGGTTCGCTTCACACTTGTCTGTGGACCCCATCTTTGGTTGTCCCGGAAAGGACTGGGTCCCTCAATGTTGATGTCTTGAGTAGGGCCCGACTCAAGACAACTTCTTAATAGATCTGATTGGTTATTTCCCCGTTTCATTTTTTTCTTATCTCTTGACAATATTGTTCATTGTCGATTCCCATAGACTGCAGCTATGGGTGTAAATTTGAGCATATACATCTGTAGACAAATACACAACTCACAAAGAAGATCTCACAATTTACTCAACAATTGAAGAATGAAACAA
>LPNX010755387.1:853355-944159 GCA_001517045.1 Pseudotsuga menziesii | reverse complement strand
CACACTTTGGTAACTGAAACATGTGCCCCAATTAGGTCAAGTTTAACCAATGGTGCTAATGACTATAAATAGACTGGATTGACTCCCGATTTAGACATGACCCCTAATTTAGACATATGACCAAATTTGGACAAGGGAGGATTAATAATCCTAACACCCCCCCTGAATGCTAACTTGGAAAAACTGTGGGCCCTGGTAACTAAGACCATAGGTCACCCATTACATCAAGTAAAATAAAGTAACTGCTCAATACAAGTAACTAGGGCAAAAACCACATGGGAAAAAAGCCCTCCTTCTATCTAAGCAAGTAGAATCAGGTCTCAAGTTTGAAAAACTTGAAAATATGTTGTTGCAATCTTCATATCTGTGAGGTAGTGAAGCAACATGAATGGTGTGCTGTGCACAGGTATTCTGGGGCCTGGCATGTAGACTTCTCCTTCTTCTCCGAAAAGGATGATGGGAGGAAGGAGGAATGTAACCTTTGTCTCTTGCTGAATGAAGATGTGTATGATCATATCCATTCTTCTGAATGTAGGAAGACTGAGCCCTTGCCATATTGCATCTTACAGGAAGTCTATTGCATCTCTCTGAAGGAGGCAAAATAGTATGGCATAGCGCAAGAGTCTTTCCTTTCTGAGTGTCAGGTGAGTTTCCAGTCATCTTCCTAGCTTCCAGTTTGGAAGTAGGGACTGAATCTAGATCTGAGTCACCCTGAATCTTAATGTCATAAACTGATATAGATGGATCTGCAATACTAGTAGAAGCTGTAAAAGAAGTAGATGCAATGGTTTTACCTTTCCTTATAGGTGGCTGCTGAGAATGCACTGGTTCTGAAGGAGGCATGAAATGTGAGAACTCATATGCTTTTGAAGCATGATTCGCAATACCTTTTGCTATGATTCTCCCAGTAGAGATATCTATGATCTCCACTGAGTTAGGACCAAAGATCACTCGCTTTGGAGATCCAGTATGGGTCATCTGATAGACAGATAACAGGTTTGAAGTCAGGGAGGGAACAAACAACACATCTTTGAACCTTCCATGTTCAAGTTGGATAGAGCCCTTCCCTTTGGTTTGGATTTTACTGTTATTGCCCATTTGAATACTAGGACCATCAAAGGACTGAAAATAAGAGAATGATTCTATGGATGCAGCCATATGGTTGGAAGCTCCAGAATCAATGAGGAAGGCAGGTGTTGATGTGCAGCAAGCTTTCAGTGCATGTCCTTTCCTTGGGTATTCTTCTTCTTCTTCTTCTTCTTCAGAGTCTTCCTTCCTTGCGCTAGCAGGTACAGAAATGTTGTGCCTTTTCAAAAGAAGAGCCATTTCATCAAGTTGTCTTCTCATACAGGAGCTTTCTGGATGGAAGCCCCTTCCACAATAAGGGCAGAGAACCTTGCCTTTGCCATTCTTCTTGCTTCTCTTCGAACCTAAAGGTTCTTTTGACTGTTCAGACTCATCTCTTTGTTTCCCTCTGTCATTCACTGCCTTATCTCCTCTTGCAACAAGAGATAGATCTTTGGGAGATCGAATGATCCCCATTTGGATCAATTTATCATTCTCAGAAATAAGAGATTGAATGAAAGCATCAAGAGTGGGCATCTTCCAATTTGGAGTAGTGAGCCTTACTGTTTGGAAGGTGGATACAAAGACTGAGTAGTCTGAATTGAGCTTTGTGAGAATAGCAAGGATGAGCTGATCTTCATCCTTCTTTACTTTGCATTGCTTCAACTGATATATTAGGTTTTTGAACTTTGAGAAGAATTCATTTAGAGATTCGAAATCTGATGGATTGAGAGTAATCAGATCATTTTCTAGCTGATGGATCCTCATCTCATCATGCTTATCAAACAAGGAAGCAAGCTTGTCCCAAACCTCCTTGGGAGTGTCCAAGTCTTGGATGTGAAATCGAAGATCTACAGAGATTGAGAAGAGCATGAGTCCAAGGGCTTCATCAAGCCTATTCATGTACTTAGCTTTGTCTTTATCTGATTCTGGTTCTTCCTCTGTTTCTTCAATGAGTCTGAAGAGATGCTTGGTGCGGAGCAATATTTTCATGTCATCCTTCCACTGGTGATAGTTGAAGGGAGTGAGGCGCTCCATTGGATGAGCCATTTTGAATGTAATAAGAAAGACTGAGCTGCTGTAGCGAATGCAATGAGAAGTAGAGGCTGCTTGTAGCGAATGTTGTAGAAAAGCTGATAACCTGTCACACAATCAAACAAACAAAATGATTCGGTTGGAGATCTGAGGAGGAGAGGAGTCTTGTCCACCAAGGCTCTGATACCATGTAAATTTGAGCATATAGATTTGTAGACAAATACACAACTCACAAAGAAGATCTCACAATTTACTCAGCAATTGAAGAATGAAACAGTGCAAAAGGCTTGCAGCTGTGAATGCTTTCATTAATAAAAAAAAGTAATTCAGATGATAATTACAATAATGTAAAATGGCTTTAATAGCCACAAGCAATTCGAATCCACATGAGGAAGTTTGAATTGATGAATCTACTTGACTGTAGGTAACCAAGACTTGTCTAAATCACAATTGGAGGACCCAGTAGTTAACTGTCCTTGTCTAAATCATAACCGGAGTTCTAAAACACAACCAAGTGTTACATTTAATATTAAATAATGGTTAAATGACTGTGGTAGGTGAGAAAAGCGCCCCACATGTGTGCAATTAATTAAACCATTATTTAACTGAATGTAGAGGGCTAGAACTGAATGTAACTGACTCCTAACTTGGCTTGACTAGTCATTAACTAAGGTGAACTGACCTTGGTTGGTTTCGGCACTCCCAGTTGCTTCCTAAATTGTAGGGATTGATCTAGGAGACTCCTGAACTTATGCAATCAAGTGCAATAAGTGGCAGTGAGTCTCAATTAGTGTTCCCCACACTTTGGTAACTGAAACATCTGCCCCAATTAGGTCAAGTTTAACCAATGGTGCTAATGACTATAAATAGACTGGATTGACTCCCGATTTAGACATGACTCCTAATTTAGACATATGACCAAATTTGGACAAGGGAGGATTAATAATCCTAACAATGGGGTAATTCACCGAACAAGTCCCGACTCTTTCGTTCACTAGATTTTTCCTAAAATATCCACATCTTTCCTCTTGTCTTCCTTTTCTCACCCTATTGCTGCATCCTCAATAGGTTGTCTGAACTTAGCTTCCTTCTCTATTGTAAATGTCTTGTTTATGCAGTCTTTGGTAAGAACCGACAAAATTTTCTTCAATTACTATAGAAATCTACCTCTCGGCTCTTTCCTTACTTAGGTTTTTCGAGTCATCACCACTTCTTTCCTTTTGCCTTCATTAGGTCCACCCTATCGTCTATGCTTTTTCACTGTGTGTGCACTCACAATTGCTCGCTTGCTATCCTTCTCTAGCAAGCACATCCCCATTCTTGACATGCATCAAGGATATGCCACATTATTGACTTCTGTAGTTGCATAAGTACATGTATTCCTTTGACATACCGTTCATTTCATTTTTTAATCATTTATGCGGTAGATCTAGGTGTCATTATTACATTGTATGAGAGATCTGGATCAAGTGTATTTTGCAAGGAGGTGTAGTAGCTTGTACAGATTTGTTTGATCGTAGTAAAAGTTTATAGTAGGCCCGTGGCGTCTCTAATATTGGCAATGCACATCAAGACATATTCTGGTGAGATATTCAACTTTAAACTTTTTTTCATATCTAACATTTAGGTTAGTTAGTTCAGTAAAGGAAATCGATAGGTTGAGTTGAGTTAGATTCCCTCTCTATTTTATATTTCTTGTTAATTGTGGTTGTTGCTAAGAACAAAGTGAATTCGCTAATATTCGAGAACCCTAGTTTAGTTCAAAAACTCTTTAACTTTAGTTAGGTTTCCCTATGTTTCTTAATCTGTTGTTTTTTCTAGTTGCGCGTTAGAACTCATTTAATTACCCTAGTAAATCTAGTGCCCCAGGTGACTCAATCAATTGCAAAACCCAACAAATATAACATCATTTTGTCATCTTTTCTTCCAATGGTTATATTTCCTAAGGTTTCTTGATTTTAGCTTAAAATTTAGTTACCAACCAACCTTTGGTTCGCTTCACACTTGTCTGTTGACCCCTCCTTTGGTTGTCCCGGAAAGGACTGCCTCCCTCTATGTTGATGTCTTGAGTAGGGCCCGACTCAAGACAACTTCTTAATAAATAAGACTGGTTATTTTCCTCTTTCATCCTTTTCCTTTCTCTAGACAATATTGTTCATTGTCGAATCCCATAGACTGCAGCTATGAGGTAGTTCATTGAACAACTCTTGCCTCTTTCCTTCACTATATTTTTCCAATAATATCCACATCTTACATCTTGACTTCCTTTTTCTCACCCTATTGTCTCTGCTTTTTCACTCTTCACGTCCTCGATAGGTTGACTTAAATTAGCTTCTTTCTCTATTATAAATTTCTTGTTATTTGCATTCTTTGGTAAGAACCGACAAAATTTTCCTAATATTCTAGATACCTAGTTTAGTTTAAACAACCACTTATCCCTAGTTAGGTTGGGCTTATTTTCTCATTCTGTTTTTAATTCAACTTGAACCATAGAACTAGCTTAATTAGCACAATCAATTGTAAAACCATAATTACGAAAATACCTTTTGGACTTCTTTCCTTTCTCTCTCCTAAGGTTTCATGATTTTATCCTAGTTTTTATTTCCTAACCACCCTTTGATTCTAATCAATCTTTCAGGTGGACCCCAACTTCGATTTCCTTGAAATGATTGGCTCCATCTAGGTTGATGTCTCGAGTAGGGCTCGACCCATGACAACTTCTTTCTAGATTAGACTTGTCATTTCCCCCCTTCTTCATTTTTTTTCTCTATGAAATATAGTTCCTTGTCGTACCGTAGACTTCATCTATGGGATCCATAAATCAACAACTCCTACCTCTTGCCTCTTTCCTTTGGTATATTTTCATGATCGTCTCCATCTCTTGCATCTTGCCTTTGTTTGTTCCACCCTATTGGCTTTGCCTTTTCAATGTCGGTCTCCTCACATTTGTTCGCTTGCTATCTTTCTCTACCAAGGACATTACCATCCTTGACATGCATCAAGGATGCTCCACATTATCGTCTTCTTTTGTGGGATGAATACATGTATTCCTTTCACATCTCTTTTATTTTCTTTTCTAGTCATATATATGGTACATATGGGTGTTTTTATTGTAATGTATTGAAGATATGGTAAAGTGTATTTTGCAAGGAGGTTTAGTAGTGCATACAGATTCGTTTGATCGTTGAAAAGTCTCTAGGAGGATTGTGGCGGCTCATATTCGTGAATGAACATCAACACATTTTCATGTGAGTTCCTTAGCTTTCAAGTTTAGTTACCCTTTATTTTTGAATATATTGTTAATTCTAGTTGCGAGTTAGAACTAATCAAATGACCTTAGTAAATCTAGGGAATTAGGTCACTCAATACATTGTAAAACCCAATAAATTTAAGTTCATTTTTTCCTCTAGTCTTCCAACTGTTCTCTGTCCTAAGGTTTCTTGATTTTATCCTAAAATTTAGTTCCTAAGCAACCCTTGGTTCTCCTCAATCTTCTTATTGGACTCGATCTTTGTTTTCCCAAGTAAAGATTGACTCCCTCAAGGTTGATGTCTCTGGTAGGGCCCCATTCGAAATGGATTATTGCTAGATCAGATTGGTCATTTCCCCCCTTCATCCTCACCTACCTCTAGGTAATGTTGCTCGTTTTCGACTCCCGTAGACTGCAGCTATGGGGTCGTTCATTGAACAACTCCTTCATTAGATTTTCTCAAACATCTCAACATATTGCCTCTTGCCTTCCCCTGTTCACCTTATTGTCTCCACTTTTTCACTCTCTGCGTCCTCCTCGATAGGTTGACTTAACTGAGCTTCCCTCTCTATTGTAAATTTCTTGTTAATTATGGTTGTTGCTAAAAACTGACTAAATTTTCTTAATATTCTAGAGCCCTAGTTTAGTCAAACAACTCGTCAACCCTAGTTAGCTTGCCCTTCTTTTCTCAATATGGCGTCAGTCCAACTTGCGGTTGAGAACTAATTGAATTACAATAATCAACTATAAAAACATAATTACTAAACTCTGCTTTCTCGTTTCTCTCTACTATGGTTTCTTGATTTCTTCTTAAAATTTAGTTCCCAATCACCCTTATGTTTTTTTCACTCTCTCTGTTGAACTCCATCTTTTGTTTCCTCGAAAATCACTGGTTCCATGTAGGTTGGTGTCTTGAGTAGGGCTCGACTTGTGGCAACTTCTTACTAAATTTTACTGGTCATTTCCCTTCTGCATCCTTTTCTTTTCTCTAGGCAATATTGTTCTTTGTTGCACCCCGTAGACTTTATCGATCTGGTCGATCACTCAACAACTCCTACCTCTCTCCTCTTTCCTTATGTATATTTTTCGAATCATCTCCAACTCTTGGATTTTGCCTTCTCTAGACCCCCCTACCATCTCTGTTTTTTCACTGTATGTTTAGTACCATTTGCTCGCTTGTTATCCTTCTCTAGCAAGGACATTGCCATTCTTGCCATGCAATAAGGATATGGCACATTATCTACTTCTGCAGTTACATAAGTACATGTATTCCTTTCACATCCCATTTATTTCATTTTTTAATCATTTATGTGGTAGAACTAGGTGTCATTATTGCATTGTATCAGAGATATGGATCAAGTGTATTTTGCAGGGAGTTGTAACAGCTTGTACCGATTCGTTTGATCGTAGTAAAAGTCTATAGATCGAAAGGTCTATGTTGTCTCTAATATTGGCAATGCACATCAACACGTTTTTTATTGTGATCTTTAACTTTGGACTATTTTTCATATTGAACATTAAGGTTAGTTACTTAGGTAAATGTAATCGATATTTTGAGTTGAGTTAGCTTCCCTAGCTATATTAAGTTTCTTGTTAATTGTGGTTGTTGCTAAGAACTAAGTGAATTCGCTAATATTCTAGAACCCTAGTTTAGTTCAAGAACTCTTTAACCCTAGAGAGGTTTCCCATCGTTTCTTAATCTATTGTTTATTCTAGTTGGGGTTAGAATTGATTGAATTACCCTAGTAAATCCAAGGTCCGAGGTCACTCAATCAACTGCATAACCCAACAAGTATAACATCATTTTGTCCTCTTTTCTTCCAACTGTTATCTTTCCTAAGGTTTCTTCATTTTAGCCTAAAATTTAGTTCCCAACCAACGATTGGTTCTCTTCACACTTGTCTATGGACCCCATCTTTGATTGTGCCGGAAAGGACTGGGTCCCTTTGTTTTGATGTCTTTAGTAGTGCCCGACTCAAGACAACTTCTTAATAGATAAGACTGGTTATTTTCGCCTTCCATTTTTTTTCCTTTCTCTTGAGAATATTGTTCATTGTCGATTCCCATAGAGTGCAGCTATGGGGTAGTTCACTGAACAAGTCTCGCCTCTTTCCTTCACTAAATGTTGCCAAAAATATCCACATCTTTCCTCTTGCTTTTCTTTTCTCACCCTATTGCTGCATCCTCGATAGGTTGATTGAACTTAGCTTCCTTCTCTATTTTAATTTTTTTGTTATTTGTAGTCTTTGGTAAGAACCAACAAAATTTTCCTCAATTTCTATAGAAATCCTACATCTCGCTTCTTTCCTTACGTAGATTTTTTGAATCATCACCACCTCTTTCCTTTGCCTTCACTAGGTCCACCCTATCGTCTCTTCTCTTTCACAGTTTGTGTACTCATATTTGCTCGCTTGCTATGCTTCTCTAGAAAGCAGATTGGTATTCTTGACATGAATTAATGATATGCCACATTGTTGATTTTTGTAGGTGCATAAGTACATGTATTCCTTTAACATCCATTTATTTAATTTTATTAATCATTTATGTGGTAGATATATGTGTCATTATTGCATTGTATCAGAGATCTGGATCAAGTGTATTTTGCAGGGAGGTGTAGCAGGTTGTATAGATTCGTTTGATCGTAGTAAAATTCTATAGCAGGCTCGTGGCGTCTCTAATATTGACAATGCACATCAAGAAATATTTTGGTGAGAACTTTAACTTTGAACTTTTTTTTCATATCTAACATTTAGGTTAGCTAGTTCAGTAAAGGACATCGATAGGTTGAGTTGAGTTAGCTTCCCTTGCTATTTTATGTTTCTTGTTAATTGTGGTTGTTGCTAAGAACTAAGTGAATTCGCTAATATTCTAGAACCTTAGTTGAGTTCAAAAACTCTTTAACTGTAGTTAGGTTTCCCATCATTTCTTAATCCGTTGTTTATTCTAGTTGTGCGTTAGAACTCATTAAATTACCCTACTAAATCTAGTGTCCCAGGTGACTCAATCAACTGCAAAACCCAACAAATCTAAGATCATTTTGTCTTTCAACCATTATGTTTCCTAAGGTTTCTTGATTTTAGCCTAAAATTTAGTTCCCACCCAGACTGTGGTTCTCTTCACACTTGTCTGTTGATCCCATCGTTGGTTGTCCTTGAAACGACTGGCTCCCTCTATGTTGATGTCTTGAGTAGGGCCCGACTCAAGACAACTTCTTAATAGATAAGATTGGTTATTTTCCCCTTTCATCCTTTTCCTTTTTCTTGACAATATTGTTCATTGCCGATTGCCATAGACTGCAGCTATGGGGTAGTTCACTGAACAACTTCTGCCTCTTTCCTTCACTATATTTTTCCAATAATATCCACATCTTTTCTCTTTCCTTCCTTTGTCGCACCCTATTGTTTTCACTTTTTTGCTCTCCGCCTCCTCGATTGGTTGACTTAACTTAGCTTCCTTCTCTATTGTAAATTTCTTTTTATTTGGATTCTTTGGGAACAATCTACAAAATTTTCCTAATATTTTAGATACTTGGTTTAGTTTAAACAACCACTTGTCCCTAGTTAGGTTGGCCTTATTTTTTCATTCTGTCTTTAATTCAACTTGCAACTTAGAACTAGTTGAATTAGCATAATCAATTGTAAAACCATAATTATGAAACTACCTTTTGTACTTCTTTCCCTTTCTCTCTTAAGGTTTCATGATTTTATCCTAGTATTTATTTCCCAACTACCCTTCGATTCTCTTCAATCTTTCAGGTGGTTTCCACCTTTGGTTTCCTTGAAATGACTGGCTCCATCTAGGTTGATGTCTCGAGTAGGGCCGGACTCATGACAACTTCTTTCTAGATTAGACTTGTCATTTTCCCCCTTCTTCATTTTCTTTTCTCTATGAAATATAGGTCCTTGTCGCATTGTGGACTTCATCTATGGGATCGATAAATCAACAACTCCTACCTCTTGCGTCTTTTGTTCTGTAGGTTTTCTCGATAGTCTCCTTCTCTTGCATCTTTCCTTTGCTAGTTCCACCCGATTGTCTTTGCTTTTTCACATTTGTTCGCTTGCTATCTTTCTCTAGCGGGGACATTACTATCCTTGACATGCATCAAGGATGTCCCACATTATCGTCTTCTTTAGTGGGATGACTACACGTATTCCTTTCACATCTCTTTTATTTTGTTTTTTAGTCATTTATATGGTACATCTGGGTGTTATTATTGTAATGTATCGAAGATATGGTAAAGTGTCTTTTGTAGGGAGGTTCAAATTGTAATGTATCGAAGATATGGTCAAGTGTATTTTGTAGGGAGGCTCAGATTGTAATGTATCGAAGATTGTAATGTTTCGTTTGATTGTTGAAAAGTCTCTAGTAGGATTTTGATGGCGCATATTCGGGAATGCACATCAATACATTTTCTGGTGAGTTCCTTACCTTTTAAGTATGGTTACCCTTTATTTTTGAATATATTGTTAATTCTAGTTGCGGGTTAGAACTAATCGAATTACCCTTGTAAATCTAGGGCATTGGGTTACTCAATACCATAGTGGAAAAAAATCACCGATTTTTCAGCGATGTCCCAAAAAATCGCGATTTTTTTGCCGATGCCGATTTTTTGCACTATGCTCAATACATTGTAAAACCCAATAAATAAATAAGTTCATTTTGTCCTCTAGTCTTCCAACCATTCTCTGTCCTAAGGTTTCTTGATTTTATCCTAAAATTTAGTTCCCTAGCAACCTTTGGTTCTCTTCAGTGTTCTCACTGGACTGAATCTTTGCTTGCCCAGGTAAAGATTGGCTCCCTTAAGGTTGATGTCTCTTGTACGGTCCCATTCGAGAGGGTTTCCTACTAGATCAGATTGGTCATTTCCCCGATTCATTCTCAACTACCTCTTGGCAATGTTGTTCGTTTTCGAATCTCGTAGACTATAGCTATGGGGTCGTTCATTGAACAACTAGTTCACTAGATTTCCCAAACATCTCCACATATTACCTCTCGCCTTCCCCTATTCACCTTGTTGCCTCCACTTTTTCACTGTCTGTGTGCTCAATAGGTTGACTTAACTGAGCTTACCTCTATATTGTAAATTTCTTGTTAATTATGGTTGTTGGTAAAACTGACTAATTTTTCTTAATATTCTAGAGCCCTAGCTTAGTCAAGCAACTAGTTAACCCTAGTTAGCTTGCCCTTCTGTTTTCAATATGGTGTCAATCTAACATGCGGTTGAGAACTAATTGAATTACCATAATCAACTATACAAGAATTATTAAACTCTGCTTTCTCGTTTCTTCCCTTTGTCTCTACTAATGTTTCTTGATTTTTTCTTAAAATTTAGTTCCCAATCACTCTTATGTTTTTTTCACTTTTCCTGTTGAACTCCATTGTTTGTTTCCTCAAAGACTGTTGGTTCCGTGTAGGTTGGTGTCTCGAGTAGGGCCCGACTCGTGGAAACTCCTTACTAAATTTTACTGGTCATTTCGCTCTACATCCTTTTCTTTTCTCTAGGCAATATTGTTCTTTGTTGCATAACGTAGACTTTATCGATCTGGTTGACCAGTCAACAACTCCTACCTCTCGCATCTTTTATTACGTACATTTTCTGAATCATCTCCATCTCTTGCCTTTTGCCTTCCTTAGTCTCATCCTATGGTCTATGCTTTTTCACTATCTGTGTAGCACCATTTGCTCGCTTTTTATCCTTCTCTAGCAAGTACATTTCTATTCTTGACATGCAACAAGGATATGCCACATTATCGACTTCTTTTGTTGCATTAGTACATGTATTCCTTTCACATCCAATTTATTTCTATTTTTAATCATTTATGTGGTAGAACTAGGTGTCATTATTGCATTGTATCAGAGATATGGATCAAGTGTATTTTGCATTACATCACCACTTCTTGCATTTTGCCTTCACTAGGTCCACCCTATCATCTCTGCCTTTTCATCGTGTCTATACTCATAATTGCTCGCTTCCTATCCTTCTCTAGCAAGCACATTCCCATTCTTGACATGCATAAAGGATATGCCACATTATTGATTTTTGTAGTTGTATAAGTACATGTATTCCTTTGACATTGTGTTTATTTCATTTTTTAATCATTTATGTGGTAGATCTAGGTGTCATTATTGCATTGTATCAAAGATATGGATCAAGTGTATTTTGCAGGGAGGTGTAGAAGCTTGTACATATTCGTTTGATCGTAGTAGAAGTCTATAGCATGCCTGTGGTGTCTCTAATATTGGCTATGCACATAAAGACATATTTTGGTGAGATCTTTAACTTTGGGCTTTTTTTGATATCTAACATTTAAGTTAGTTAGTTCAGTAAAGGAAATCGATAGGTTGAGTTGAGTTAGCTTCCCTCTCTATTTTATGCTTCTTGTTAATTGTGGTTGTTACTAAGAACAAAGTGAATTCACTAATATTCTAGAACCCTAGTTTAGTTCAAAAACTCTTTAACTGTAGTTAGGTTGCCCATCGTTTCTTAATCCGTTGTTTATTCTAGTTGCGCGTTAGAACTCATTTAATTACCCTAGTAAAGATAGTGCCCCAGGTGACTCAATCAACTGCAAAACCCAACAAATATAACATAATTTTTTCCTCTTTTCTTCCAACTGTTCTATTTCCGAAGGTTTCTTGATTTTAGCCGAAAATTTAGTTCCCAACCAGCCTTTGGTTCTCTTCACACTTGTCTATTGACCCCATTTTTGGTTGTCCTAGAAAGGACTGGATTCACATATGTTGATGTCTTGAGTAGGGCTCGACTCAAGACAACTTCTTAATAGATAAGACTGGTTATTTTCCTCTTTCATCCTTTTACTTTCTCTTGACAATATTTTTCATTGTCGATTCCCATAGACTGCAGCTATGGGCTAGTTCATTGAACAACTCCCACTTCTTTCATTCCCTAGATTTTTCCAATAATATCCCACATCTTTCCTCTTGCTTTCTTTTTTCTCACTCTATTGTCTCTACTTTTTCACTCTTCGTGTTCTCGATAGCTTCACTTAACTTAGCTTCCTTCTCTATTGTAAATTTATTCTTGTTTGCATTCTTTGGTAAGAATCGACAAAATTTTCCTAATATTCTAGATAACTAGTTTAGTTTAAACAACCACTTATCCCTAGTTAGGTTGGCCCTATTTTCTCATTTTATTGTTAATTCAACTTGCAACATAGAACTAGTTTAATTAGCATAATCAATTGTAAAACCATAATTACAAAACTACCTTTTGTACTTCTTTCCCTTTCTCTCTCCTAAGGTTTCAAGATTTTATCCTAGTATTTATTTCCCAACCACCCTTTGATTCTCTTCAATCTTTCAGGTGGACTCCAACTTCGGTTTCCTTGAAATGATTGTCTCATCTAGGTTGATGTCTCGAGTAGGGCTCGACTCATGACAACTTCTTTCTAGATTAGACTTGTCATTCCCCCCCTTATTCATTTTCTTTTCTGTATGAAATATAGTTCCTTGTCGCACCATAGACTTCATCTATGGGATCGATAAATCAACAACTCCTACCTATTGCCTCTTTCCTTCTGCATATTTTCTTGATCGTCTCCATCTCTTGCATATTGCCTTTGCTAGTTCCACCCTATTGGCTTTGCTTTTTCACTGTCGCTCTCCCACATTTGTTTGTTTGCTATCTTTCTCTACTAAGGACATTACCGTCCTTGACATGCATCAAGGATGTCCCACATTAGCGTCTTCTTTAGTGGGATGAGTACATGTATTCCTTTCACATTTCTTTTATTTTGTTTTTTAGTCATTTATATGGTACATCTGGGTGTTATTATTGTATTGTATCGAAGATATGGTAAACTGTATTTTGCAGGGAGGTTCAGTAGTGCATACCGATTCGATTGATCATTGAAAAGTCGCTAGGAGGATTATGGAGGCTCATATCCGTGAATGTACATCAACACATTTTGAGGTGAGTTCCTTAAGTTTCAAGGTTGGTTACCCTTTATTTCTGAATATATTGTTAATTCTAGTTGCGGGTTAGAACTAATCAAATTACCCTAGTAAATCTAGGGCATTAGGTAACTCAATACATTGTAAAACCCAATAAGTTTAAGTTCATTTTGTCCTCTAGTCTTCCAACCGTTCTCTGTCCTAAGGTTTCTTGATTTTATCCTAAAATTTAGTTCCCAAGCAACCTTTGGTTCTCTGCAGTCTTCTTACTGGACTCAATCTTTGTTTTGCCAAGTAAAGATTGGCTCCCTCAAGGTTGATGTCTCTAGTAGGGCCCCATTCTAGATGGCTTCCTGCTAGATCATATTGGTCATTTCCCCTCTTCATCCTCACGTACCTCTAGGGAATGTTGTTCGTTTTTGAATGCCGTAGACTGCAGCTATGGGGTCGTTCATTGAACAACTCCTTCATTAGATTTTCTCAAACATCTCAACAGATTGCCTCTTTCCTTCCCATGTTCACCCTATTGTCTCCACTTTTTCACTCTCTATGTCCTCCTCGATAGGTTGACTTAACTGAGCTTCCGTCTCTATTGTAAATTTCTTGTAAATTATGGTTGTTAATAAAAACTGACTAAATTTTCTTAATAATCTAGAGCCCTAGTTAGTCAAACAACTAGTTAACCCTATTTACCTTTCCCTTCTTTTCTCAATATGGTGGCAGTCCGACATGCGGTTGAGAACTAATTGAGTTAAGATAATCAACTATAAAACCATAATTACTAAACTCTGATTTCTCGTTTCTTCCCTTTCTCTCTACTAAGGTTTCTTGATTTTTTATTGAAATTTAATTCCTAATCATCCTTATGTTTTTTCTCTCTTTCTGTTGAACTCCATATTTTGTTTCCTCAGAAACGAGTGGTTCCATGTAGGTTGGTTTGTCGAGTAGGCCCTGACTCGTGGCAACTTCTTACTAAATTTTACTGTTCATTTCCCTTATGCATCCTTTTCTTTTCTCTAGGCAATATTGTTCTTTGTTGCATCCCATAAACTTTATCGATTGGGTCGATCACTCAACAACTCCTACCTCTCGCCTCTTTCCTTACATAGATTTTCCGAATCATCTCCACCTCTTTCATTTTTCCTTCTCTAGTCCCCCCCTACTGTCTCATCTTTTTCACTGTATGTGTAGTACCATTCGCTCGCTTGTTTTCCTTCTCTAGCAAGGAGATTGCCATTCTTGACATGTAATAAGGATATGCGGCATGCCACATTATTGACTTCTTTAGTTACATAAGTACATGTATTCCTTTCACATCCCATTTATTTCATTTTTTAATCATTTATGTGGTAGAACTAGGTGTCATTATTGCATTGTATCAGAGATATGGATCAAGTGAATTCGCTAATATTCTAGAAACCTAGTTAAGTTAAAAATATATTTAACTATAGTTAGGTTGCCCATCGTTTCTTAATCCGTTGTGTATTATAATTGCGCGTTAGAACTCATTGAATTACCCTAGTAAATCTAGTGCCCCAGGTCACTCAATAAACTGCAAAACCCAACAAGTATAACATCATTCTGTCCTCTTTTCTTCCAACCGTTATGTTTCCTAAGGTTTCTTGATTTTAGCCTAAAATTTAGTTTCTAACCAGCCTTTGGTTCTCTTCACACTTGTCTGTTGACCCCATCGTTGGTTGTCCTGGAAAGGATTGGCTCCCTCTTCGTTGATGTATTGAGTAGGGCCCGACTCAAGACAACTTCTTAATAGATAAGACTGGTTATTTTCCCCTTTCATCCTATTCCTTTTTCTTGACAATATTGTTCATTATCGATTCCCATAGACTGCAGTTATGGGTTAGTTCATTGAACAATTTCTCCCTCTTTACTTCACTAGATTTTTCCAACAATATCCACATCTTTCCTCTCTCCTTCCTTTTTCTAACCCTATTGTCTCCACTTTTTCACTCTCCACGCCCTCGATAGGTTGACTTAACTTAGCTTCCTTCTCTATTGTAAATTTCTTGTTATTTGGATTCTTTGGTAAGAACCATCAAGATTTCCTAATATTTTAGATACCTAGTTTAGTTTAAACAACCACTTATCCCTAGTTAGGTTGGCCTTATTTTCTCATTCTGTTGTTAATTCAACTTGCAACTTAGAACTAGTTGAATTAGCATAACCAATTGTAAAACCATAATTACAAAACTACCTTTTGTACTTATTTGCCTTTCTCTCTCCAAGGTTTCATGATTTTATCCTAGTATTTATTTCCCAACCACCCTTCGATTCTCTTCAATCTTTCAGGTGGTTTCCAGCTTTGGTTTCCTTGAAATGCATGGCGCCATCTAGGTTGATGTCTCGAGTAGGGCCCGACTCATGACAACTTTATAGATTAGACTTGTTATTTCCTCCCTTATTCATTTTCTTTTCTCTATGAGGTGTAGTTCATTGTCGCACTGTAGACTTCATCTATGGGATCGATAAATCAACAACTCCTACTTCTTGCCTCTGTCCTTCGGTAGATTTTTTGGATCATCTCCTTCTCTTGCATCTTGCCTTTGCTAGTTCCACCCTATCGTCTTTGCTTTCTCACTGTCGGTATCCTCACATTTGTTTGCTTGATATCTTTCTCTAGCAAGGACATTACCATCCTTGACATGCATCAAGGATGTCCCACATTATCGTCTTCTTTACAGGATAGGATCAATTTTGATCTCCTTGATCTCCTGCAGTCCCTCGTTCCCTTCCACTCAGTCATGCACAATTCAGGGATAACCCTACAAAGTGATTTACCCGTTGCGGGCAACTGACATGTGTAATATACTATTGAGTATTGTGTATAAGACTCAACAGTATAAAGATTATACTAGAATGAGTGCTCCCAAACTTGAGATCCAAGATTTTGATATATTGAATCTTATCTGCACAATACACTAATTGATTGTGCACACCATCTATCGAGTTAGGTCTCATCATTGGGTACTAAGCTCGAACTCTGGAATGGAATCTCTGTAGGCATATAGGTGTTTCTTATATTTTATCATTGCGAAATTGAACATCTATTAGAAGTGGCAGAGTACCTCTGGTGTATACCATAAATAAATAAGTATTTTGCATGTATATCTGTAGGTTGTGTTTTGAATTGGATCCTGAGCTATATTAATTGGGTACTGGTGGGGTTGGGACATGCAAATTCCGTATGTTAGGACAATATTGAAACTTAATTCTTTGCCTAGGCACCATCTCACCTAATTGAACATTTAAATGCAATATATTCCCACCCATCGTCCACAAGGATTGGGCGTTGTTCCTCTTTCTTGTCTACTGTATGCATGCTTGAAGCCCCACATTTAAAAACATTATAGCTTTATGCATGAACATATAGAGGATAAATTAACTAATTCCTATGCAATTGGCTTTGGTCTCTTTAGTTTTGACACGGAGACAAGCAACATGTGCTATTAAGGATGAAGGAGTTTTAAGTGTTTCTGTGATTTTTTAAGATTTTTTTTTACAGAATGTTGCAATATCTAACCATATAAACTAAATTTGAATATATATATTAGTATTATATATGAAAGAGCATTGAAACATTTGATTTTTTTTTTACAGAGTGTTGCACTATCTGACCATATACATAAATTTTGAATATATACTCGCATAGATCCATCTAAAAGGGATCTACCAAGCACCGAGAGGGATCAAATTTCTCAAAGGTGCAAACCTTTTTTTGGTGTGGAAATGTTTAATCTAATTTTTATGGTTTTAGTTTATCTAAGATATGCAATTCTAAATAATTTAAATTTAGTTTAGGCCAACAAGTTATTTAAAAAAAATATTTTATCATTTTTTATAAAAGACATGTGTCAACTCTAGGATGTGGACGAAAGGAGTTACACATCCCTCCCCTACTGGGCTGTAGAATGCACCTCTTCGATGCAATAATAGTATTATATATGAAAGAGTATCTAAATATTTGAATTTAAAATCCAAGTATTGTTTGAAGTGACTTTTTGTAAGAGATTGACTAGTATCTTACCTTTCCATCACGACCACAAAAATCTCCAATGGAAAAAAGCAGCTTCAATTTTGGGTACATTGAAAAGTTGCAATATGGCATAACATTGTGCATGATTAGTATATGGGCCATGGCATAACATTGTGCATTATTAGTGAACTCATGTGTCTAATGTTGATTGATACATGTTTCCCTACCCTGCATCTATATATGTGTAATATACTATGAGTATCGTGTATAAGAGTCGGAACTTATTGAATTACCCTAGTAAATCCAAGGCCCCAGGTCACTCAATCAATTGCAAAACCCAACAAGTATAACCATTTTGTCCTCTTTTCTTCCAACCGTTATCTTTCGTAAGGTTTCTTCATTTTAGCCTAACATTTAGTTCCCAACCAGCCTTTGGTTTGCTTCACACTTGTCTGTGGACCCCATCTTTGGTTGTCCCGGAAAGGACTGGGTCCCTCCATGTTGATGTCTTGAGTAGGGCCCGACTCAAGACAACTTCTTAATAGATAAGATTGGTTATTTCCCCATTTCATCTTTTTCTTTTCTCTTGACAATATTGTTCATTGTCGATTCCCATAGGCTGTAGCTATGGGGTAGTTCATTGAACATATTGCCAATTCCCATAGTCTGTTTCCTAAAATATCAACATCTTTCCTCTTGCCTTCCTTTTCTCACCCTATTGCCGCATCCTCGATAGGTTGACTGAACTTAGCTTCCTTCTCTATTGTAAATGTCTATTTATTTGTAGTCTTTGGTAAGAATCGACAAAGTTTTCCTCCATTAATGTAGAAATCTACCTCTCGCCTCTTTAATTGATTAGGTTTTTCGAATCATCAACACTTCTTGCCTTTTGCCTTCACTAGGTCCACCCTATCGTCTCTGCTTTTTCACTGTGTGTGTACTGATAATTGCTTGCTTGCTATCATTCTCTAGCAAGCACATCCCCGTTCTTGACATGCATTAAGGATATGCCACATTATTGACTTTTGTAGTTGCATAAGTACATGTATTCCTTTGGCATCCAGTTTATTTCATTTTTTAATCATTTATGTGGTAGATTTAGGTGTCATTATTGCATTGTATCATAGACCTGGATCAAGTGTATTTTGCAGGGAGGTGTAGCATCTTTTACAGATTCGTTTGATCGTGGTAAAATCCTATAGCAGGCATGTGGCATCTCTAATATTGGCAATGCACATTAAGACATATTTTGGTGAGATCTTTAACTTTGGACGTTTTTTCATATCTAACATTTAGGGTTGTAGTTCAGTAAAGGAAATCGATAGATTGAGTTGAGTGAGCTTCACACTCTTTTTTATGTTTCTTGTTAATTGTGGTTGTTGCTAAGAACAAACTGAATTCGCTAATATTCTAGAACTCTAGTTTAGTTCAAAGACTCTTTAACTGTAGTTAGGTTACCCATCGTTTCTTAATCCATTGTTTATTCTAGTTGCGCGTTAGAACTCATTTAATTACCCTAGTAAAGCTAGTGCCCCAGGTGACTCAATCAACTGCAAAACCCAACAAATATAACATCATTTTGTCCTCTTTTCTTCCAACCGTTATGTTTCCTAAGGTTTCTTGATTATAGCCTAAAATTTAGTTCCCAACCAGCCTTTGGTTCTCTTCACACTTGTATGTTGACCCCATCTTTTGTTGTCCCAGAAAGGTCTGGCTCCCTCTATGTTGATGTATTGAGTAGGGTCCAAATCAAGACAACTTCTTAATAGATAAGACTTGTTATTTTTCTCTTTATCATTTTCCTTTCTCTTAACAATATTGTTCATTTTCGATTCCCATAGATTGTAGCTATGGGGTCGTTTAGTGAACAACTCCTGCCTCTTTTCTTCACTAGAATTTTCCAATAATATCCAAATCTTCCTCTTGCCTTCCTTTTTCTCATCCTATTGTCTCTGCTTTTTCACTTTCCGTGTCCTCGATAGGTTGACTTAACTTAGCTTCCTTCACTATTGTAAATTTATTGTTATTTGCATTCTTTGGTAAAAATTGACAAAATTTTACTAATATTCTAGATACCTAGTTTAGTTTAAACAACCACTTATCCCTAGTTAGGTGGGCCTTATTTTCTCATTTTGTTGTTAATTCAACTTCGAACATAGAACTAGTTTAATTAGCATAATCAATTGTAAAACCATAATTACGAAACTACCTTGTGTACTTCTTTACCTTTCTCTCTCCTAAGGTTTCATGATTTTATCCTAGTATTTATTTCCCAACCACCCTTCATATCTCTTCAATCTTTCAGGTGGACTCCAACTTCGGTTTCCTTGAAATGATTGGCTCGATCTAGATTTATGTCTCGAGTAGGGCTCGACTCATGATAACTTCTTTCTAGATTAGACTTGTCATTTCCCCCCTTCTTCATTTTCTTTTCTCTATGAAGAAGGGGGGATCCATAAATCAACAACTCCTACCCTCTTGTGTCTCTCCTTCTGTAGATTTTCCCAATTGTCTCCATCTCTTGCATATTTCCTTTGCTAGTTCAACCCTATTGGATTTGCTTTTTCACTGTCAGTCTCGTCACATTTGTTCACTTGCTATCTTACGCTACCAAGGACATTAACATCCTCGACATGCATCAAGGATGCCCCTCATTATCGTCTTATTTAGTGGGATGAGTACATGTATTCCTTTCACATCTCTTTTATTTTGTTTTTTAGGCATTTATATGGTACATCTGGGTGTTATTATTGTAATATATCGAAGATATGGTAAATAGTATTTTGCAGGGAGGTTCTATAGTGCATACAGGTACGTTTGATCATTGAAAAGTCTCTAGGAGGATTGTGGCGGCTCATATTCGTGAATGCACAACAACACATTTTCAGGTGAGTTCCTTACCTTTCAAGTTTGGTTACCCTTTATTTTTTAATATATTGTTAATTCTAGTTGCGGGTTAGAACTAATCAAATGACCCTAGTAAATATAGGGCATTAGGTCACTCAATACATTATAAAACCCAATAAATTTAAAATTTCATTTTGTCCTATAGTCTTGCGACCATTCTCTGTCCTAAGGTTTCTTGATTTTATCCTAAAATTTGGTTCCCAAGCAACCTTTGGTTCTCTTCAGTATTCTTATTGTACTCGATCTTTGTTTTCCCAGGTAAAGATTGGCTCCCTCAAGGTATATGTCTCTAGTAGGGTCCTATTTGAGACGACTTCCTGCTAGATCAGATTGGTCATTTCCCCTCTTCATCCTCACCTACCTCTAGCTAATGTTGTTCGTTTTCGAATCCCGTAGACTGCAGCGATGGGCTCGTTCATTGAACAACTCCTTCATTAGATTTTCTCAAACATCTCAACATATTGCCTCTTGCCTTCCCCTGTTCACCCTATTGTCTCCACTTTTTCACTCTCTGCGTCCTCCTCAATAGGTTGACTTAACTGAGCTTCCCTCTCTATTATAAGTTTCTTGTTAATTATGGTTGTTGATAAAAACTAACTAAATTTTCTTAATATTCTAGAGCCCTAGTTTAGTCAAAAAACTCGTTAACCCTAGTTAGCTTGCCCTTCTTTTCTTAATATGGCATCAGTCCAACTTACGGTTGAGAACTAATTGAATTACGATAATCAACTATAAAACCATAATTAGTAAACTCTACTTTCTCGCTTCTTCCCTCTCTCTCTACTATGGTTTCTTGATTTTTTCTTAAAATATAGTTCCCAATCACCCTTATGTTTTTTTCACTCTTTCCGTTGAACTCCATCTTTTGTTTCCTTGAAAACGACTAATTCCATGTAGGTGGGTGTCTCGAGTAGGGCCCGACTCTTGGCAACTTCTTATTAAATTTTACTGGACATTTGATTTCTACATCCTTTTCTTTTCTCTAGGCAATATTGTTCTTTGTTGCATCCCGTAGACTTTCTCGATTTGGTCCATCACTTAACAACTCCTACCTCTCGCCTCTTTCCTTACGTATATTTTCTGAATCATCTACACCTCTTGCATTTTTCCTTCTCTAGTCACCCCCTATTGTCTCTGCTTTTTCACTGTATGTGTAGTACCATTTGCTCGCTTGTTATCCTTCTCTAGCAAGGATATTGCCATTCTTGACATGCAATAAGGAGCTGCCACATTATCGATTTCTGCAGTTACATAAGTACATGTATTCCTTTCACATCCATTTTATTTCATTTCTTAATCATTTATGTGGTAGAACTAGGTGTCATTATTGCATTGTATTAGAGATATGGATCAAGTGTATTTTGCAGGGAGGTGTAGCAGCGTATATCGATTTGTTTGATCATAATAAAATTCTATAGATCGAAAGGCCCGTGGCGTCTCTAATATTGGCAATGCACATCAACACGTTTTCTGGTGAGATATTTAACTTTGGACTATTTTTCATATCTGACATTAATGTTATTTATTTCAGTAAATGTAATTGATATGTTGAGTTGAGTTAGCTTCCCTAGCTATTTTAAGTTTCTTGTTAATTGTGGTTGTTTCTTAGAACTAAGTGAATTCGCTAATGTTCTAGAACCCTAGTTTAGTTCAAGAACTCTTTAACCCTAGCTAGGTAGCCCATCGTTTCTTAATTTGTTGTTTATTATAGGTGGGGTTACAACTGATTGAATTACCCTAGTAAATCCAAGGCCCGAGGGCACCCAATCAACTGCAAATCCCAACAAGTATAACATCTTTTTGTCCTCTTTTCTTCGAACTGTTATCTTTCCTAAGGTTTCTTCATTTTAGCCTAAAATTTAGTTACCAACCAGCCATTGGTTCACTTCACACTTGTCTGTGGACCCCATCTTTGGTTGTCCCGGAAACGACTGGGTCCCTCTGTGTTGATGTCTTGAGTAGTGCCCGAATCAAGAGAACTTCTTAATAGATAAGATTGGTTATTTTCGTCTTTCATCCTTTTCCTTTCTCTTGACAATATTGTTCATTGTCGATTCCCATAGAGTGCAACTATTGGGTAGTTCACTGAACAAGTCTCGCCTCTTTCCTTCACTAGACTTTTCCAAAAATATGCCACATTATTGACTTTTGTAGTTGCATAAGTACATGTATTCCTTTGGCATCCAGTTTATTTCATTTTTTAATCATTTATGTGGTAGATCTAGGTGTCATTATTGCATTGTATCAGAGACCTGGATCAAGTGTATTTTGTAGGGAGGTGTAGCATCTTTTACAGATTCGTTTGATCGTGGTAAAATCCTATAGCAAGCATGTGGCGTCTCTAATATTGGCAATGCACATTAAGACATATTTTGGTGAGATCTTTAACTTTGGACGTTTTTTCATATCTAACATTTAGGGTTGTAGTTCAGTAAAGGAAATCGATAGGTTGAGTTGAGTGAGCTTCACACTCTTTTTTATGTTTCTTGTTAATTGTGGTTGTTGCTAAGAACAAACTGAATTCGCTAATATTCTAGAACCCTAGTTTAGTTCAAAGACTCTTTAACTGTAGTTAGGTTACCCATCGTTTCTTAATCCATTGTTTATTCTAGTTGCACGTTAGAACTCATTTAATTACCCTAGTAAAGCTAGTGCCCCAGGTGACTCAATCAACTGCAAAACCCAACAAATATAACATCATTTTGTCCTCTTTTCTTCCAACCGTTATGTTTCCTAAGGTTTCTTGATTATAGCCTAAAATTTAGTTCCCAACCAGCCTTTGGTTCTCTTAGCACTTGTATGTTGACCCCATCTTTGGTTGTCCCAGAAAGGTTTGGCTCCCTCTATGTTGATGTCTTGAGTAGGGTCTGAATCAAAACAACTTCTTAATAGATAAGACTTGTTATTTTTCTCTTTATCATTTTCCTTTCTCTTGACAATATTGTTCATTTTCGATTCCCATAGATTGCAGCTATGGGGTCGTTTAGTGAACAACTCTTGCCTCTTTCCTTCACTAGAATTTTCCAATAATATCCAAATCTTCCTCTTCCTTCCTTTTTCTCATCCTATTGTCTCTGCTTTTTCACTTTCTGTGTCCTTGATAGGTTGACTTAACTTAGCTTCCTTCTTTATTGTAAATTTATTGTTATTTGCATTCTTTGGTAAGAATCAACAAAATTTTACTAATATTCTAGATACCTAGTTTAGTCTAAACAACCACTAATCCTTAGTTAGGTTGGCCTTATTTTCTCATTTTGTTGTTAATTCAACTTCGAACATAGAACTAGTTTAATTAGCATAATCAATTGTAAAACCATAATTACAAAACTACCTTGTGTACTTCTTTCCCTTTCTCTCTCCTAAGGTTTCATGATTTTATCCTAGTATTTATTTCCCAACCACCCTTCATATCTCTTCAATCTTTCAGGTGGACTCCAACTTCGGTTTCCTTGAAATGATTGGCTCGATCTAGATTGATGTTTCAAGTAGGGCTCCACTCATGATAACTTCTTTCTAGATTAGACTTGTCAGTACCCCCCTTCTTCATTTTCTTTTCTCTATGAAGAAGGGGGGATCCATAAATCAACAACTCCTACCTCTTGCGTCTCTCCTTAGGTAGATTTTCCCGATTGTCTCCATCTCTTGCATCTTGCCTTTGCTAGTTCAACCCTATTGGATTTGCTTTTTCACTGTCGGTCTCCTCACATTTGTTCGCCTGCTATCTTACGCTACCAAGGACATTAACATCCTCGACATGCATCAAGGATGCCCCACATTATCGTCTTATTTAGTGGGATGAGTACATGTATTCCTTTCACATCTCTTTTATTTTGTATTTTAGGCATTTATATGGTACATCTGGGTGTTATTATTGTAATATATCGAAGATATGGTAAAGAGTATTTTGCAGGGAGGTTCTATAGTGCATACAGGTACGTTTGATCGTTGAAAAGTCTCTAGGAGGATTGTGGCGATTATATTCGTGAATGCACAACAACACATTTTCAGGTGAGTTCCTTACCTTTCAAGTTTGGTTACCCTTTATTTTTTAATATATTGTTAATTCTAGTTGCGGGTTAGAACTAATCAAATGACCCTAGTAAATATAGGGCATTAGGTCACTCAATACATTATAAAACCCAATAAATTTAAAAGTTCATTTTGTCATATAGTCTTGCAACCGTTCTCTTTCCTAAGGTTTCTTGATTTTATCCTAAAATTTAGTTCCCAAGAAACCTTTGGTTCTCTTCAGTATTCTTATTGGACTCGATCTTTGTTTTCCCAGGTAAAGATTGGCTCCCTCAAGGTATATGTCTCTAGTAGGGTCCTATTTGAGACGACTTCCTGCTAGATCAGATTGGTCATTTCCCTTCTTCATCCTCACCTACCTCTAGCTAATGTTGTTTGTTTTCGAATCTCGTAGACTGCAGCTATGGGCTCGTTCATTGAACAACTCCTTCATTAGATTTTCTCAAACATCTCAACATATTGCCTCTTGCCTTCCCCTGTTCACCCTATTGTCTCCACTTTTTCACTCTCAGTGTCCTCCTCGATAGGTTGACTTAATTGAGCTTCCCTCTCTATTGTAAGTTTCTTGTTAATTATGGTTGTTGATAAAAACTGACTAAATTTTCTTAATATTCTAGAGCCCTAGTTTAGTCAAAAAACTCGTTAACCCTAGTTAGCTTTCCCTTCTTTTCTTAATATGGCATCAGTCCAACTTGCGGTTGAGAACTAATTGAATTACGATAATCAACTATAAAACCATAATTAGTAAACTCTACTTTCTCGCTTCTTCCCGTTCTCTCTACTATGGTTTCTTGATTTTTTCTTAAAATTTAGTTCCCAATCACCCTTATGTTTTTTTCACTCTTTCCGTTGAAATCCATCTTTTGTTTCCTTGAAAACGACTGATTCCATGTAGGTGGGTGTCTTGAGTAGGGCCCGACTCGTGGCAACTTCTTACTAAATTTTACTGGACATTTGATTTCTGCATCCTTTTCTTTTCTCTAGGCAATATTGTTCTTTGTTGCATCCCATAGACTTTCTCGATTTGGTCGATAACTTAACAACTCCTACCTCTCGCCTCTTTCCTTACATATATTTTCTGAATCATCTACACCTCTTGCATTTTGCCTTCTCTAGTCACCCCCTACTGTCTCTGCTTTTTCACTGTATGTGTAGTACCATTTGTTCGCTTGTTATCCTTCTCTAGCAAGGACATTGCCATTCTTGACATGCAAGAAGGAGCTGCCATATTATCGATTTCTACAGTTGCATAAGTACATGTATTCCTTTCACATCCATTTTATTTCATTTCTTAATCATTTATGTGGTAGAACTAGGTGTCATTATTGCATTGTATCAGAGATATGGATCAAGTGTATTTTGCAGGGAGGTGTAGCAGCTTGTACCAATTTGTTTGATCATAATAAAAGTCTATAGATCGAAAGGCCCATGGTGTCTCTAATATTGGCAATGCACATCAACACGTTTTTTGGTGCGATATTTAACTTTGGACTATTTTTCATATTTGACATTAATGTTATTTATTTCAGTAAATGTAATTGATATGTTGAGTTGAGTTAGCTTCCCTAGCTATATTAAGTTTCTTGTTAATTGTGGTTGTTGCTAAGAACTCAGTGAATTCGCTAATGTTCTAGAACCCTAGTTTAGTTCAAGAACTCTTTGACCCTAGCTAGATAGCCTATCGTTTCTTAATTTGTTGTTTATTCTAGTTGGGGTTACAATTGATTGAATTACCCTAGTAAATCCAAGGCCCCAGGGCACCCAATCAACTGCAAATCCCAACAAGTATAACATCTTTTTGTCCTCTTTTCTTCGAACTGTTATCTTTCCTAAGGTTTCTTCATTTTAGCCTAAAATTTAATTACCAACTAGCCATTGGTTGGCTTCACACTTGTCTGTGGACCCCATCTTTGGTTGTCCCGGAAATGACTGGGTCCCTCTGTGTTGATGTCTTGAGTAGTGCCTGAATCAAGAGAACTTCTTAATAGATAAGATTGGTTATTTTCGTCTTTCATCCTTTTCCTTTCTCTTGACAATATTGTTCATTGTCGATTCCCATAGAGTGTAGCTATTGGGTAGTTCATTGAAAAAGTCTCGCCTCTTTCCTTCACTAGACTTTTCCAAAAATATCCACATATTTTCTCTTTTCTTTCGTTTCTCACCGTATTGCTGCATCCTCGATAGGTTGACTGAACTTAGCTTCCTTCTCTATTTTAAATTTCTTGTTATTTGCAGTCTTTGGTAAGAACTGACAAAGTTTTCCCCAATTTCTCTAGAAATCCTACCTCTCGCCTCTTTCCATACGTAGATTATTCGAATCATCACCACCTCTTGCCTTTTTCCTTCATTAGGTCCACCTTATCTTCTGTGTTTTTTCACTGTTTGTGTACTCACATTTGCTCGTTTGCCATTCTTCTATAGAAAGCAATGTTGAAAAAGTCGGCAAGGGTCTTGAATACAACTTCTCGGCAACATTGGCAAAAAAATTGGGAAAAATTGGCAAAAGTCGCAAACATTAAAAAATACAGAATACATTCATTTTTTTCCGAATTTTAAACATTTAAATCAACAATAACATCAGATAAACACATTGGAACATAGATATGGAGAAAGCATTGATATATATCATCATCATGTAGTCATGCCAAATGTAAAATGATACATCAAAGTCGATACTGTATCATGAAACGTCATAGTTGTCCAATCAAGGACTCAAAACTGGATAACCAATACAACATGACATCACATATATAAATGTATCCGAGGAAAATTAGCATCTAGCTATCTAATATCAGTGCTCTCTTCTCGAGTTTTCCATTCATACTTCATATTTTTCCCTACTCCAATGATTAGGTTTATATAAGGTTTTCATAAATGCTTTTTATTTGTCCCTCCATCTTATGACTTGAACCTAATTTTTGAAAGGTATATTTTATTGATTTGGTTGTCAGCCATTAAACGTATTTTTTGTTTTGTATTGGTGATAAATCATAAGATGTATTTTTCACTCCTCCCAAATTGAATTTCCGACATGAACCTCACATTTAGCCCTAACTCATCTACCACTTGAAACATTGCTCTTTTTCCTACAATGTCCTATGATGATCACTCAAAATATGTTTGCTCAAAAAATTCCCTAATAGTGAAAAAAGTAATTGAATTGCCATTGTCATCTTTGATAAACAGATACATATTTTGTATAGATTATCCTTGCATGGTTTGATCTTCAAATACAACAAAGTTTTGAAATATTTATATGGTAGAGGAAAGGTGTTAGTATACAACAAAATAGCTAAAATGACAATTTTTTGGAAAATTAGCCATTTTAGCAAAAATGGAGACTTTTTGGAAAAAGTCGGGACTTTTTGGAAAAAGTCGGGACTTTTTGGAAAAAGTTGGGACTTGCCATTTTTAGCCTTTGTGACTTTTTGAAAAGTTAAAAAGTCGTGATTTTTCGGCTTAAGGAAAAAATTGCGACATTTTAAAAAGTTGACGATTTTTCAAAGAGTTTTTCAACACTGATAGAAAGCACATCGCTATTCTTGACATTCATAAAGGATATGCCACATTATTGATTTCTGTAGTTGCATAAGTACATGTATTCCTTAAACACCCCATTTATTTAATTTTTTAATCATTTATGTTGTAGATATAGGTGTCATTATTGCATTGTATCAGAGATCTGGATCAAGTGTATTTTGTAGGGTGGTGTAGAAGCTTGTACAGATTCTTTTGATCATAGTAAAAGTCTATAGCAGGCTCGTGGCATCTTTAATATTGACAATGCACATCAAGAAATATTCTGATGAGATCTTTAACTTTGAACTTTTTTTGATATTTAACATTTAGGTTAGTTAGTTAAGTAAAGGAATCGATAGGTTGAGTTGGGTTAGCTTCCCTTGCTATTTTATGTTTCTTGTTAATTGTGGTTGTTGCTAAGAACTAAGTGAATTTGCTAATATTCTAGAACCCTAGTTAAGTTCAAATACTCTTTAACTCTAGTTCGGTTTCCCATCGTTTCTTAATCCGTTGTTTATTCTAGTTGCGCGTTAGAACACATTGAATTACCCTAGTAAATCTAGTGCCCCAGGTCAAGCAATCAACTGCAAAACCCAACAAATATAACATCATTTTGTCCTCTTTTCTTCCAACCGTTATCTTTCCTAAGTTTTCTTTATTTTAGCCTAAAATTTAGTTCCCAACTAGCCTTTGGTTCTCTTCACACTTGACTTTTGACCCCATCGTTGGTTGTCTTGGAAAGGACTGGCTCCCTCTATGTTGATGTCTTGAGTAGGGCCCGACTCAAGACAACTTCTTAATAGATAAGATTGGTTATTTTCCCCTATCATCCTTTTCCTTTTTCTTGACAATATTGTTCATTGTCAATTCCCATAGATTGCAGTTATGGGGTAGTTCACTGAACAACTTCTGCCTCTTTACTTCACTAGATTTTTCCAATAATATCCACATCTTTCCTCTTGCCTTCTTTTTTCTCACCCTATTGTCTCCATTTTTTCACCCTCCACGTCGTCGATAGGTTGACTTAGCTTCCTTCTCAATTTTAAATTTCTTGTTATTTTGATTCTTTGGTAAGAACCGAGAAAACTTTCCTAATATTCTAGATACCTAGTTTAGTTTAAACAACCACTTATCCCTAGTTAGGTTGGTCTTATTTTCTCGTTATGTTGTTAATTCGACTTGCAACTTAGAACTAGTTGAATTAGCATAATCAATTGTAAAACCATAATTACGAAACTACCTTTTGTACTTCTTTCCCTTTCTATCTTCTAAGGTTTCATGATTTTATCCTAGTATTTATTTCCCAACCACACTTCGATTCTCTTCAATCTTTCAGGTGGTTTCCAACTTCGGTTTCCTTGAAATGGCTGGCTCCATCTAGGTTAATGTCTCGAGTAGGGCCCGACTCATGCCAACTTCTTTCTAGATTAGACTTGTCATTTCCCCCTTCTTCATTTTCTTTTCTCTATGAAATATAGTTCCTTGTCACACAGTAGACTTCATTAATGGAATGGATAAATCAACAACTCCTACCCCTTGCCTCTTTCCTTCGGTAGATTTGCTCGATCGTCTGCTTCTCTTGCATCTTGCCTGTTCTAGTTCCACCCTATTGTCTTTGCTTTTTCATTGTCGGTATCCTCACATTTGTTCGCTTGCTATCTTTCTCTAGCGATCACATTACCATCCTTGACATGCATCAAGCATATCTACATTATCATCTTCTTTAGTGGGATGAGTACATGTATTCCTTTCACATCTCTTTTATTTTGTTTTTTAGTCATTTATATGTTACATATGGGTGTTATTATTGTAATGTATCGAAGATATGATAAAGTGTATTTTGCAGGGAGGTTCAGTAGTGCATAAAGATTCGTTTGGCTGTTGAAAAGTCTCTAGGAGGATTGTGGCGGCTCATATTCGTGAATGCACATCAACACATTTTCTGGTGAGTTCGTTACCTTTCAAGTTTGGTTACCTTTTATTTCTTAATATATTGTTAATTCTAGTTGCGGGTTAGAACTAATGAAATTACCTTAGTAAATCTAGGGCATTAGGTCACTTAATACATTGTAAAACCCAATAAATTTAAGTTCATTTTGTCCTCTAGTCTTCCAACCAATCTCTGTCCCGAGGTTTCTTGAATTTATCCTAAAATTTAGTTTCCAAGCAACCTTTGGTTCTCTTCAGTCTTCTCATTGGACTGAATCTTTGTTTTCCTAGTTAAAGATTGGCTCCCTCAAGGTTGATGTCTCGTGTAGGGTCCCATTCGAGACAAATTCCTGCTAGATTAGATTGGTCATTTCCCTTCTTCATTCTCACCTACCTCTAGGCAATGTTGTTCGTTTTTGAATACCGTACACTGCAGCTATGGGGTCGTTCTTTGAACAACTAGTTCACTATATTTTCCCAAACATCTCCACATATTTCCTCTTGCTTTCCCTTGTTCACCCTGTTGTATCCACTTTTTCACTGTCTGCATCCTCGATAGGTTGACTTAACTGAGCTTCCCTCTCTATTGTAAATTTCTTGGTAATTATGGTTGTTTGTAAAACTAACTAAAATTTCTTAATGTTCTAGAGCCCTATATTAGTCAAGCAACTAGTTAACCCTAGTTAGCTTGCCCTTCTGTTTTCAATATGGTGTCAATCCAACATGCAGTTGAGAACTAATTGAATTACCATAATCAACTATACAACAATAATTACTAAACAAGTCTTGCCTCTTTCCTTCACTAGATTTTTCCTAAAATATCCACATCTTTCCTCTTTCCTTCCTTTTCTCACCCTACTCTTGCATCCTCGATAGGTTGACTGAACTTAGCTTCCTTCTCTATTGTAAATGTCTTGTTATTTGCAGTCTTTGGTAAGAACAAGCAAAATTTTCCTCAATTACTGTAGAAATCTACCTGTCGCCTCTTTCCTTATTTAGGTTTTTCTAATCATCACCACCACTTGCCTTTTTCCTTTGCTAGGTCCACCGTATTGTGTTTTCTTTTTTACTGTATGTACTCACAATTGCTCGCTTGTTATCCTTCTCTAGCAAGCACATCCCCATTCTTAACATGCATCAAGGATATGCCACATTATTGACTTCTCTAATTGCATAAGTACTTGTATTCCTTTAACATCGTGTTTATTTCATTTTTTAATCATTTATGTGGTAGATCTAGGTGTCATTATTGGATTGTATCAAAGATCTGGATCAAATGTATTTTGTAGGGAGGTGTAGCAGCTTGTACAGATTCATTTGATCATAGTAGAAGTCTATAGCAGGCCCGCCACGTCTCTAATATTGCCAATGCACATCAGACATATTCTGGTGAGATATCTAACTTTGGACTTTTTTTCATATCTAACATTTAGATTAGTTAGTTTAGTAAAGGAAATCGATAAGTTGAGTTTAGTTAGCTTCCCTCTCTATTTTATGTTTCTTGTTAATTGTGGTTGTTGCTAAGAACAAAGTGAATTTGCTAATATTCTAGAACCCTAGTTTAGTTCAATTTTTTTTAAGTATAGTTAGGTTGCCCATCCTTTCTTAATTTGTTGTTTATTCTAGTTGTGCGTTAGAACTCATTTAATTACCCTAGTAAAGCTAGTGCCCCAGCTGACTTAATCAACCGCAAAACCCAACAAATATAACATCATTTTGTCCTCTTTTCTTTCAACCATTATGTTTCCTAAGATTTCTTGATTTTAGCCTAAAATTTAGTTCCCAACCAGCCTTTGGTTCTCTTCACAGTTGTTTGTCGACGCCATCTTTTGTTGTCTCGGAAAGGATTGGCTCCCTCTATGTTGATGTGTTGAGTAGGGCCCGACTCAATACAACTTCTTCATAGATAAGACTGGTTATTTTCCCCTTTCATCCTTTTTCTTTTGCTTGACAATATTGTTGATTGTCGATTCCCATAGACTGTAGCTATGGGGTATTTCACTGAACAACTGCTGCCTCTTTCCGCTTTTTCACTCTCCGCGTCCTCGATAGGTTGACTTAACTTAGCTTTCTTCTTTATTGTAAATTTCTTGTTATTTGCATGCTTTGGTAAGAATCGATATAATTTTCCTAATATTCTAGATACCTAGTTTAGTTTAAACAACCACTTATCCCTAGTTAGGTTGGCCTTATTTTCTAATTTTGTTGTTAATTTCAACTTGCAATGTAGAACTAATTTAATTAGCATAATCAATTGTAAAAGCATAATTACGAAACTACCTTTTGTACTTCTCTCCCTTTCTCTATGATTTTATCCTAGTATTTATTTCCCAACCACCCTTCGATTCTCTTCAATCTTTCAGGTGGACTCCAACTTCGGTTTCCTTGAAATGACTGGTTCCCTCTAGGTTGATGTCTCGAGTAGGGCTCGACTCATGACAACTTCTTTCTAGATTAGACTTGTCATTTCCATCCTTCTTCATTATCTTTTCTCTGTGAAATATAGTTCCTTGTCGCACCGTAGACTTCATCTATGGGATCGATAAATCAACAACTCCTACCTCTTACCTCTTTCCTTCGGTAAAATTTCCTGATCGACTCCATCTCTTGCATATTTCCTTTGCTAGTTCCACCCTGTTGGCTTTGCTTTCTCACTGTCGATCTCCTCACATTTGTTCTCTTTCTATATTTCTCTACCAAGGACATTACAATCCTTGACATGCATCAAGGATGCGCCACATTATCGTCTTCTTTAGTGGGATGAGTACATGTATTCCTTTCACATCTCTTTTATTTTGTTTTTTAGTCATTTATATGGTACATTTGGTTGTGATTATTGTAATGTATTGAAGATATGGAAAAGTATATTTTGTAGGGAGGTTTAGTAGTGCATAAAGATTCGTTTGATTGTTGAAAAGTCTCTAGGAGGATTGTGGCGGCTCATATTCGTGAATGCACATCAACAAATCTTCAAGTGAGTTCCTTACCTTTCAAGTTTGGTTACCCTTTATTTCTGAATATATTGTTAATTCTAGTTGTGGGTTAGAACTAATCAAATGAACCTAGTAAATATAGGGCATTAGGTCACTCAATACATTGTAAAACCCAATAAATTTAAGTTCATTTTGTCCTCTAGTCTTCCAACCGTTCTCTATCCTAAGGTTTCTTGATTTTATCCTAAAATTTAGTTCCCAAGCAACCTTTGGTTCTCTTCAGTCTTCTTACTGGACTCAATTTTTGTTTGCCCAGGTAAAGATTGGCTCTCTCAAGGTTTCTGTCTCTAGTAGGGCCCCATTCGAGAAGGCTTCCTACTATATCAGATTAGTCGTTTCCCCTCTTCATCTTCACCTACCACTAGGGAATGTTATTCGTTTTTGAACTCCGTAGACTGTAGCTATTGGGTCGTTCATTGTTCAACTTTCATTAGGTTGACTTTATTGAGCTTCCCTCTCTATTTTAAATTTCTTGTTAATTATGGTTGTTGGTGAAAAATGACTATTTTTTCTTAGTATTATAGAGCCCTAGTTTATTCAAACAACTCGTTAACCCTAGTTAGCTTGCCCTTCTTTTCTCATTATGGTGTCATTCCAACATGCGGTTGAGAACTAATTGAATTACGATAATCCACTATAATACGATAATTACTCAACTCTGCTTTCTTGTTTCTTCCCTTTTTTCTCTGTTGCGGTTTCTTGATATTTTCTTATAATCTAGATCACAATCACCCTTATGGTTTTTTCACTCTTTCTGTTGAACTCCATGTTTGGTTTCCTTGAAAATGACTGGATCCATGTAGGTTGGTGTCTCGAGTAGGGCTCGACTCGTGGCAACTTCTTACTAAATTTTACTGGTCATTTCCCTTCTACATCCTTTTCTTTTCTCTAGGCAATATTGTTCTTTGTTGCATACCGTAGAGTTTATCGATCTGGTCGATCACTTAACAATTCCTACCTCTTGCCTCTTTCCTTATGTAGATTTTCGGAATCATCTCCACCTCTTGCATTTTGACTTCTCTAGTTCCCCCTGGCTGTCTCTGCTTTTTCACTGTATGTGTAGTGCCATTTGCTCGCTTGTTATCCTTCTCTAGCAAGGACATTGCCATTCTTGACATGCAATAAGGATATGCCACATTATTGACTTCTGCAGTTACATAAGTACATGTATTCCTTTCACATCCCATTTATTTCATTTTTTAATCATTTATGTGGTAGAACTACGTGTCATTATTGCATTGTATCAGAAATATGGATCAAGTGTATTTTGCAGGGAGGTGCTGCAAATTGTAACCATTCGTTTGATTGTAGTAAAAGTCTATAGATCGAAAGGCCTGTGGCATCTCTAATATTGACAATGCACATCAACACGTTTTCTAGTGAGATCTTTAACTTTGGACTATTTTTCATATCTAACATTAAGGTTAGTTAGTTTCATAAATGTAATCGATATGTTGAGTTTGTTACCAACGATTTTGTACCATACTTGAACTTCCTATTGAGCCGCCAGTTATCGAGCATGATGAATGCTCATCTCCAGAGTTCAGAAGTTCAGTGTGCTCCAGAGTTAGCCATTTTTTCGCTGAACTGTTTATTTGTTTTGTAAAATACATGTTCATACCCCCTTGGGGAATATGTAAAAAATGTCCTAGCATTTAAATTTTTATAAAAGGCTCGGCTTCCCAGACTTGGGCATCAAGTCGACTAGCCCAGAGTGTTTTTTCCCTTGGTTATTATTGGCTGTTGAACAAACGACCAATAATTTTTGAGTTTTTCACTCGCTCCTCCAAAGTTGGGGTAGTTGTCTTGATGTTTCGGCCTTGGGAGGGTATTAAAGCTTTCGTGTCAGTGTTTTTTGTCATGATAGGCATTCTGATTGAGTCGTATGAACATGTACTAGGTCCCCCCAAAGTTTCGTTGGATTCCAAGAAAAATAAAATTTTCCTTTTTTTAAAGCTAATTTTTAATGGTTTAAATGGAAAAATTCAAAATATAATAAAAGTGTGATTTGGAGTCCGTTTTCGGCATGGTTGGGCTCATTTTCAAGCCCGAAGCAACATCTTTACCCTAGGGGCCACTTTCACCATCACTAGAGCAGTCAAAACATCCCGAAACTCAGTATTCGGCTAAGCATCAAGGTGGCATTTTAATGCTAAAAGTAAAAATTTTTGACACTTAGTGAAATATTTTAAAAAGTCAAAAAATTATTATTTTAATGATGAGGATGACATGGAGATGGGTCCCATGCCATGTCACCACTTCAACATATGATATGACTAAAACTTTGGATAAAAGGCATGGCTACGAATTAGTTTCAAAGGAAGATGACGTGGGGATGAAGAAGACTCAGGGGAGTGTGATGTGATGAGTGGGAGTGGGGTGGACCCCTCTCCACTTAAAATTCATGCTTTAAACACATTATATTTTAAAAGTATGATATACCTTGTCCACGAACTTTTTAATTAATTTTTCCTTCACTCCAATAAATCCGTACGGTTCACGTGAGGGTTGAGGCTTGGTCACGATTATGTGGAGGTTGGTGAGTGGGATTTGGGACACCCATCCACTTATTAAAATGTAATGTTAAACCATGATATCGTTTCAAATTAATTCGTGAAGGATAGTGGTGACATCATGCCAAGCCTGCCGTACGACTCAGGTGGAAGGAAGCTCACGCGTGAGGAATTGAAGGCTGTCGATTTAGAGGTTGGTGAATTTTGGTGGGGTTTGATTGGATGTGTTGGCAGCTTCAGCTCTTGTTTAGCCCACTTCAGCTCAGCCTAACTCCGGATTGATATCTGGTTCATTAAAAGCCCTTGGGGCTTGGTTTTTTTTGTATAAATAAAGGCTCTTGGAGCTCTATTCTACATGGAGAATTGGGCATATAAACTGCTAAAATTGTAATCAGTATTTCATTGAATAAAGCTTTTTCGACTTTGGAGGTCTATGTGATTGTTTCTTCATTGGTGGATGTGTCTATTATGAGGTGATATCTTTCCTTGCTTTTAAATTGTTTCTCATGTGTCAGATCAAATAACTAGCTTTAGAAGTCTATTGTTAGAACATAAGATTTTCCATTTGCAGTTGTCAAGTTGGATTATCATGCAAAGCTTGTTGTAATCTAGATGAGTACAAGTATTCAGTTATATGAAGTATCGGATCTTGATTTAATATTCCTAGCATACTAGTTATTTTGTTTGATCTCGTTGGGTTTCAAGTTGGTTGTCTCAACAGATCTTGCCATTTGGAGAAGGGTATGAGCTCGGTTGCATCGATCTCATCTCCATCATCATAAGAACCTTCTAACATTGTTGTCTTTCAGGATCTACAGAGTTGGGCTTGTTCTGAGAAGAAAAATGCAAGGAGATCTTACTCCAAAGCTCCATCTTCAAATTTCGAATCTATCTTTCTTTCTGGTTACTTGGTTCCCTTCCCTTCAATCTTATTTTTTTTTAGCCCTTTTCCTCCTCTTTCGCTGCCCTATTTTTGTTCTCTTTTCCTTCTTTTTTGCAGCCCTCTTTCGTTGTTCTATTTCTCACTTTTTTGCAGCCAACTATCCTCTTGTTGGCTGCCCTCTTTTGTCGTTATTTTCAGCCTTTTTCCTTCTTCTTTCTGCAGCCTTAGTTCGCTGCTCATTACCTTACTGTTTTGCCTTTTCGCAGCCCCATCTTTTCTCTTTTTGCAGCCACTGTTCACTGCCCTCTTTGCTCCCTTTCGCTCCACTTTCCTTCCTCCTTTTCTCCTCATAGCTCTTAGTTGTTTAGCATTTAGTTTAATTTCGAAAAAGATTGAAGAAAAAGTTGCATTTAAAAACTGTACTTGCATCTTAGATCTCATCTTGAAAGATAGACTTGCATTGCTTTTCAAATGACTAGTTTGCACTTAACTTAGATCTTAGTTTTTATTTGACTAATGCTAATGGGTTATTGAGTTTGTCATTGTGATAGGTATTTGGGAAAGAGAAACTCAAGAAATATTGAAGCAAGAAGAAGAGAAAAAGGTCTAAACCAAGAATAACATCAAAAAACCAAAGGATGATCCAAACCAAGAAATCATTAACCATTATCCTTTGTAATATCTCTTAAGAGCTTGTTTTAAGTATTTTTCAAAGTTTTTTTTCTCTCAAAGTCCTTCCAAGGGCTTTAATCCCAAAGGCATTTGTACTCACATAATAAAGTTTGCAAGTGGGGTTTCTAAGCCCCCACATTCACTTCCCCCATTTGGGGAAGCCTTGTAGTCTTCTTTGCTTGGTTGAGTTGTTAGTTAGTTTCATTTTTGGTCTTAGATCACTAATTGCTAGATTAGTTCATTATTAGCATTTTAATCATTGTTTTACTATCACGTGGTTTCATATTTACAATCTGATTATCTCTTAAAATAAACCAAAGTCTCTTGAACTTGCCATAACCCAAAGCAAGAGCACTCTCTGTTGGAGAGCATAGTTAGATTTGCATTTTCCTTGCATTAGGCATATAGAATAGTTAAAATCTCTTTAACTTCCGTCATAAGACGAAGTCAAGAGTGCTCTCTGTTGGAGAGTTGAACTGTGTGGTCCTAACTTAAAATTTGCAACTCACACTCCCCTTTCTAAAATGTACTTCGTTGCTTTCCACCACCAAGTATGCTCTCTCGACCCTAAAAAGTTTGATTCGTACCGAGAACAGTGGTTGGATTTGTTAATTGGACAAGTGATAACAATAATAAAATTTTCACCCCACAACCAATGCACCGGCGTTGTCAAAAGCATTCCAGTTGTTCTTAGTAAGGGTGTTGGAACCCCTCGTTGTCTAAGTTTCCCGGTGTTATCTCTAGGGTTGTTCCGCCTGCTTATTTTTAAATTTTTGATTTGGATTGGTTTTTGTTGTTTTAATTTCGATTTTGTTTTATGTTTTATGATTGATTGCTTGCCCTTATGATTCACTTGGTTACCTAAAATCATTAAAACTTCCATTCATCAACTAAGAACCCATGTATGTGCAAAAGAGTATGTGTTACAGGGTGAATTTTTACAAACTGGCAGCGTCCTTCCAAATTGGCAGCATATTGTGAGCTGGATGCATATTGATTTCTAATGGTAGAATGTCCACATGGCATTTATTGAAAGGTTCAAAAAGTTCAGTAAATCTTATGAGGATTGGGAAATGGACAGTTGGCTCTCAAATAATGGTGACAGTTGGTTCTTAACAAAAGCAAATACCTGTGGTCAGAGTGCTTTTACACTCAAAGATAGGGTCCAATCTACTATTAAAGTTGTGAAAGTTAAAAGAACACTTAATATATTAAGGACATTAAAACAAATGCACTATATTGTTATGACATGGAAGCATTTCGGGTCAGAAGAAAAGACTTTTGGATGCTTTTAGTAGTTGGTAAAGGATTTCACCCTAAGGCTTTTACATGAAACAGACGGTTAGGACGATGCATATGTTCCTCGCACACATGATGGTCTTCTTAAATGGAAATATGCTCATATGAATTCGGTTGATTTCCTTTTTGAGGGTCTTGGGTTCGATTCCTATAAAGAAACATCAAAGCCCAGAAATATTACCAATGGGTGCTTTGCAGAGACCTCTGATAAGCCCAACCGTGTCTGTCAAAAATGAAATTATTGTTTCTATGTTTCCTTTGATAGGTGCCCCGGCCAAACGATCCAGTTATTTCAGTAGCAAGGTTCTGGGGTTTTCAATAAAAGGAGCTGCAGGGCTAGAATTTATACAGAAAACGTGTCGACATCAACTTTGCTACTGAGGAGTTTGATCTGGTTCAGAAAATGATAATTGCTGCTACTGAAGAGCGATATATCGACACGGCTCGGTGGAGAAATGAATTAAATCAACTCCGTTCCAAAAGAAGTGATCGAACAAAGCAGAAGTAGTTTACTTTGAAGGGCAGCAATTTCTTATAAGATTGCAGGATAAAACAATTGCATTTGTTGGGGATTCGTTAGGAAGGAGACAGTTCTAGTCTATGATGTGCCTCATTCCAGGTGGAAAAGACAGTCCAGACGTTCAAGATGTAGGAAAGGAATATGGTTTAGTGTGTGCTTTTGGTGCGATAAGACCAGATGGTTGGGCATTCAGATTCCCAAAGACGAACACAACTATATTGTATTATTGGTCAGCAAACCTTTGCGAAATTGAACCATTAAACCCAGGAAACCAATCCACTTACTTTGCAATGCATCTTGACCGACCGGCAGGGTTCCTGTGTGAAAATATTTATAGGTTTGATGTTGTAGTGTTGAATACAGGACACCATTGGAACAGGGGAAAATTAAATACAAACAGATGGCACATGTATGTAAATGGACAACCAAACGATGACAGGAAGCTGAGAGACCTCCAAAGTGCTCGCAATTTGACCATGTATAGTGTTGCAAAATGGCTTGATAAACAGTTCAATAAGTATCCAAATTTGAGGGTCTTCATGAGAACCCTATCACCTAGACATTTCTTTAATGGGGATTGGGATTCAGGAGGTCATTGCGATAACACCAAATTGTTTTCTGAAAGTCACAATGTTTCTCACAGTCGAGCTAGAGATCTGGCTGTTGAGAGTGCTTAGATATCACTGGGGTTTCAGAGTTGAGGGATGAGTCACATATATTCAAATACATTCTCAGATCAAAAGGTGGCTCTCAGGATGGTCTGCATTGGTATTCAAATGCCAAGAATATCATTCTGGAAATGACCAGAAAGATGGACTACAGTCTTGCAGCAGTACATTTAGTTGATGCCCATCTTTGTAGTAATCCTGGGAAATATATCAGTACTCTGTTTCTATCTTTGACAAACAATGTTACATCCAGGACAAGTAGAGTGTTGGAAATCTTGTTAAGCTTGTTGATAAAACCAATGGATATATCTTTGATGGTATTAAAGGAGAGTCATCGCTGTATGAGTATGAGCTGGATCTGAATTGGTTGAGACTGCCACCTATAGTGGGGGTGACAGGGTAAAAGCATATCAATAAGAAATCTGGTCAGCTGGTGAAGTTCTGGAATCATGGGTTGTTTTCCAGTTGTACACATTTGGGAATGATTCATAGCAAGATTTTAGGATCAGTTAGCAAGAATGTAGGATCTAAAACAAATATGTTTTGTTTCTAAAACTATTTTAGTCATTGTAAGTTTAGGAGGGAGGAAAAGAGGTCCCAGCTTAAGGCTCGAGAGATCGAAGGAGTGAGTTCTTCCTTTCAGGAGGGAGAAGGGGACTGAGGTTGGCAGTTTTGGGAGATATGTTGGATCATTTGTAAATACATCTGTATATCATGAACTCTTTGCAGCTTCAATGACAAGTTCTAGTTTTGAATAAACTTGATGTTGATTTGTTTCTGTATTGCATAAATTGTCTCTTTGATAAATCTTTTATGTACTTGGTCATTCACATTCCAATACATAATTCTTATTATGAGTTGACAGTTATCTTTAATTTTTATAAACATTGACAGTTTCACTTCATGATTTAGGATCATAGTACCTGGGTGTTGAACTTTGTGATTGCTTTCAGGTTATACAGTGTTTGTTTGAATTTTCCTGCAACTCTGATTCATACCAGCCTTTACTTTAATGCTTTGATATCCTGATACATACCTGTATTTACCCATCTGTTATATACCAGCTCTGTTCATTGTAAAGTGTGTGATGGTTTTGATTTCAGTCCTAAACTGTATAAAACTGTATAAACAAGTGATATTAGCCTAGTATCTTTCTAGTACTATAAGTTTCTATTAGCCCTGATTTGATACTAGCTTCTATTTTTAATTGATTTGAGCATTTTCAAACAAAGATTTCCTTGAGCTTGGATCCCGTAGTCTAGGTCCAACTTTAGGGATAACACCCGGCTTGCTGGTTAAGTTCTCCGAACACCTATCCCGGGATATTGGACGGGCCGACATGTCTCGAACGGAATGACTTAAAATACTTTTCTGGTTGGACTTTGATACCTTGTTCTCTCAGATTTAATAATCCAAGATCACTAAAACTTGATAAAATTTACAAAGAGCATTTGCAAATTGATCGCACAAACATTGAACTCTTGTATCAAGCATCTCAACACTACAATTTTTGACTCCATGCCCATTGGATAAGACATTGTTTGTTATTATTGTATTTTCATATCTCAAGTGTATAGTTCAATATCTTATCATTATGGATGCTTTTGTTTAATTCAATCAGTGTTGTGTTTCATTTAAATACCGCCAACATATCTTTGTAATTTTTAAAGTTAAAACTGTGATCTTCCCATCAGAAAACTCCTAAACAACATCCATCCGCATCCGCAACTACCAAAAAACATTAAAAACTTTGAGCCATAGAAACTCTTTGGTAGGGACTACCCCCCTTGGCTTCGTTAGGAGTTAGCCTAAACGGAGGAGCTAGGAGTAGGTGACAGTACCTGGCTCTGTGCTTTCCCCCAAGGCCACACCTCTCCCACTTGCTCAGGTGAGGAGACAACTTTCATTAGATTTCTGCTGCTGGTGTGCGTTCGGCAGACAACAGAGTTGAGTTAGCTTCTCTAACTATCTTTAGTTTCTTGTTAATTGTGGTTGTTGCTAAGAATTAAGTGAATTTGCTAATATTCTAGAACCCTAGTTTAGTTCAAGAACTCTTTAACCCTAGCTAGGTTTCCCATCGTTTCTTAATATGTTGTTTACCCTAGTTGGGGTTAGAATTGATTGAATTACCCTAGCAAATCCAAGGCCCCATGTCCCTCAATCAACTGCAAAACCCAACAAGTATAACATCATTTTGTACTCTTTTCTTCCAACTGTTATCTTTCCTAAGGTTTCTCCATTTTAGCTTAAAATTTAGTTCCCAACCAGCCATTGGTTCGCTTCACACTTGTTTGTGGACCCCATGTTTGGTTGTGCCAGAAAGGACTAGGTCACTCTGTGTTGATGTCTCCAGTAGTTCCCGACTCGAGACAACTTCATAATAGATAAGACTGGTTATTTCCGCCTTTCATCTTTTTCCTTTCTCTTGACAATATTGTCCATTGTCAATTCCCATATAGTGTAGCTATGGGGTAGTTCACTGATTCCCGCCTCTTTCCTTCACTAGACTTTTCCAAAAATATCCACACCTTTCCTCTTGCCTTTCTTTTCTCACCCTATTGATGCATCCTGGATAGGTTTACTAAACTTAGCTTCCTTCTCTATTTTAAATTTCTTGTTATTTGCAGTCTTTGGTAAGAACGGACAAATTTTTCCTCAATTTTTCTATAAATCCTACCTCTCGTGTCTTTCTTTACGTAGATTTTTTGAATCATCACCACCTCTTGCCTTTTGCCTTCACTAGGTCCACCCGATCGTCTCTACTTTTTCAATGCTTGTGTACTCACATTTTCTCGCTTGTTATCCTTTTCTAGAAAGCACATCGCTATTCTTGACATGCATAAAGGATATGCAACATTATTGATTTCTGTAGTTGCATAAGCACATGTATTTCTTTACCATCCCATTTATTTAATTTTTGAATCATTTATATGGTAGATCTAGGTGTCATTATTCCATTGTATCAGAAATCTGGGTCAAGTGTATTTTGCAGGGAGGTGTAGCAGCTTGTATAGATTTGATTGATCGTAGTAAAAGTCTATAGCAGGCTCGTGGCGTCTCTAATATTAATAATGCACATCAAGAAATAATTTGGTGAGATCTTTAACTTTGGACTTTTTTGGATATTTAACATTTAGGTTAGTTAGTTCAGTAAAGGAAATTGATAGGTTGAGTTGAGTTAGCTTCCCTCGCTATTTCATGTTTCTTGTTAATTGTGGTTGTTGCTAAGAACTTAAGTGAATTCGCTAATATTCTCGAACCCTAGTTAAGTTCAAAAACTCTTTAACTATAGTTAGGTTTCCCATTCTTTCTTAATTCGTTGTTTATTATAGTTGCGTGTTAGAACTCATTGAATTACCCTAGTAAATCTAGTGCCCAAGGTCACTCAATCAACTACAAAACGCAACAAATATAAAATCATTTTGTCTTTCAACTGTTATGTTTCCTAAGGTTTCTTGATTTTAGCCTAAAATTTAGTTCCCAAACCAGCCTTTGGTTCTCTTCACATTTGTATGTCGACCCCATCGTTGGTTGTCACGGAAAGTACTAGCTCCCTCTATATTGATGTCTTGAGTAGGGTCTAACTCGAGGCAACTTCTTAATAGATAAGACTGATTATTTTCCCCTTTCATCCTTTTCCTTTTTCTTGAAAATATTGTTCATTGTCGATTCCCATAGACTACAGCTATTGGGTAGTTCACTGAACAACTTTTGCATCTTTCCTTCACTACTTTTTTCCAATGTTATCCACATCTTTCCTCTTGCCTTCCTTTTTCTCACCCTATTGTCTCTTCTTTTTCACTCTCTGCGTCCTCGATAGGTTTACTTAACTTAGCTTCCTTCTCTATTGTAAATTTATTGTTATTTTGATTCTTTTGTAAGAACCAACAAAATTTTCCGAATATTTTAGATACATTTTTTAGTTTAAACAACCACTTATCCCTAGTTAGGTTGGCCTTAATTTCTCATTTTGTTGTTAATTCAACTTGCAACTTAGAACTAGTTGAATTAGCATAATGAATTGTAAAACCATAATTACGAAAGTACCTTTTGTACTTCTTTCCCTTTCTCTCTCGTAAGGTTTCATGATTTTATCCTAGTATTTATTTTCCAACCACCCTTCGATTCTCTTCAATCTTTCAGGTGGTTTCCAACTTAGGTTTCCTTGAAATGACTGGCTCCATCTAGGTTGATGTCTCGAGTAGGGCTCGACTCATGACAACTTCTTTCTAGACTAGACTTGTCATTTCCACCCTTCTTCATTTTCTTTTCTCTATGAAATGTAGTTCCTTTCCACATCGTAGACTTCATCTATGGGATTGATAAATCAACAAATCCTACCTCTTGCCTCTTTCCTTTGGTAGATTTTCTCGATCGTCTCCTTCTCTTGCATCTTGACTTTTCTAGTTCCAACCTATTGTCTTTGCTTTTTCACATTTGTTCGCTTGCTATCTTTCTCTAGGAAGGACATTACCATCCTTGACATGCCTCAAGGATGTCCTACATTATCGTCTTCTTTAGTGGGATGAGTACATGTATTCCTTTCACATCTCTTTTATTTTGGGTTTTAGTCATTTATATGGTACATCTGGATGTTATTAATGTATGTATCGAAGATATGGTCAAGTGTGTTTTGTAGGGAGGTTTAGTAGTGTATAAAGATTCGTTTGATTATTGAAAAGTCTCTAGGAGGATTGTGGTGAGTTATATTCGTGAATGCACATCAACAAATTTTCCGGTGAGTTCCTTACCTTTCAAGTTTGCTTACCCTTTATTTCTTAATATATTGTTAATTCTAGTTGCAGGTTAGAACTAATCAAATTACCCTAGTAAATCTAGGGCATTAGTTCACACCATACATTGTAAAACCCAATAAATTTAAGTTCATTTTGTCCCCTAGTCTTCCAACCGTTCTCCGTCCTAAGGTTTCTTGATTTTATCCTAAAATTTAGTTCCAAGCAACCTTTGGTTCTATTCAGTCTTCTCATTGGAATGAATCTTTGTTTGCTAAGGTAAAGATTGGATCCCTCAAGGTTGATGTCTCGTGTAGGGTCCCATTCGAGACGGTTTCTTGCTAGACTAGATTGGTCGTTTCCCCTCTTCATCCTCTCCTACCTCTAGGTAATATTGTTTGTTTTCGATTCTTGTAGACTGCAACTATGGGGTTGTTCATTGAACAACTAGTTCACTAGATTTTCACAAACATCTCCACATATTGCCTCTTTCCTTCCCCTGTTCACCCTGTTGTCTCCACTTCTTCAGTGTCTCCGTCCTCGATAGGTTGACATAACTGAGGTTACCTCTCTATTGTAAATTTCTTGTTAATTATAGTTGTGGGTAAAACTGACTAAATTTTCTTAATATTCTAGAGCCCTAGTTTAGTCAAGCCACTAGTTAACCCTAGTTAGCTTGCCCTTCTGTTTTCAATACAGTGTTAGTCCAACATGAGGTTGAGAAATAATTTAATTACCATAGTCAACTTTACAACAATAATTACTAAACTCTGCTTTCTCGTTTCTTACCTTTCTCTCTACTAATGTTTTTTTCACTCTTCCTGTTAAACTCCATTGTTTGTTTCCTCAAAAACTACTGGTTGCATGTAGGTTGGTGTCTCGGGTAGGGCCAAACTCATGGCAACGTCTTACTAAATTTTATTGGTCATTTCCCTTCCGTACCCTTTTCTTTTCTTTAGGCAATTTTTTTCTTTGTTGCATACCGTAGACTTCATCGATCTGGTTAATCGATCAACAACTCATACCTCTCGCATCTTTACTTAGATAGATTTTTCAAATAATCTCCACCTCTTGCCTTTTGCCTTCCTTAGTACCACGCTACTGTCTCTGCTTTTTTGCTGTCTGTGTAGTACCATTTGCTTTCTTTTTATCCTTCTCTAGCAAAGACAATGGACTTATTGACATGCAACAAAGATACGCCACATTATCGACTTCTTCGTTTGCATTAGTACATGTATTCCTTTCACATCGAATTATTTCTATTCTTAATTATTTATGTGGTAGAACTAGGTGTCATTATTGCATTGTATCAAAGATATGGATCAAGTGTATTTTGAAGGGATGTGTAGCATCTTGTACAAATTCGTTTGATCATAGTAAAAGTCTATAGATCGAAAGGCCTGAGGCGTCTCTAATATTATCAATGAACATCAACATGTTTTCTGGTGAGATCTTTAATTTTGGACTATTTTTCATATCTAACGTTTAGGTTAGTTAGTTTAGTAAATGTAATCGATATATTGAGTTGAGTTAGCTTCCCTAACTATATTAAGTTTCTTGTTAATTGTGGTTGTTACAAAGAACTAAGTGAATTCACTAATATTCTTGAACCCTAGTTTAGTTGAAGAAGTCTTTAACCCTAGCTAGGTTGCCATCATTTCTTAATTTGTTGTTTATTCTAGTTGGGGTTAGAATTGATTGAATTACCCTAGTAAATCCAAGGCCCCAGGTCACTGAATCAACTGCAAAATCCAACAAGTATAACATCATTTTGTCCTCTTTTCTTCCAACCGTTATCTTTCCTAAGGTTTCTTCATTTTACCCTAACATTTAGTTCCCAACCAGCCTTTGGATCGCTTCACACTTGTTTGTGGACCCCATCTTTGGTTGTGCCGGAAAGGTATGGGTCCCTCAATGTTGATGTCTTGAGTAGGGCCCGAGTCAAGACAACTTCTTAATAGATAAGATTGGTTATTTTCCTCTTTCATCCTTTTCCTTTCTCTTGACAATATTGTTCATTGTCGATTCACATATACTGCAGCTATGGGGTAGTTCACTAAACAACTCTTGCCTCTTTCCTTCACAATATTTTTCCAATAATATCGACATCTTTCCTATTGACTACCTTTTTCTCGCCCTACTATCTCCGCTTTTTCACTCTCCGCCTCCTCGATAGGTTGACTTAACTTAGCTTCCTTCTCTATTGTAAATTTCTTGTTATTTGCATTCTTTGGTAAGAACCAATTTTTTTTCCTAATATTCCAGAGACCTAGTTTAGTTAAAACAACCACTTATCCCTAGTTAGGTTGGCCTTATTTTCTCATTCTGTTGTTAATTCAACTTGCAAAATAGAACTAGTTTAATTATGATAATCAATTGTAAAACTAGAATTACGAAACTACCTTTTGTACTTCTTTCCCTTTCTCTCTCCTAAGGTTTCATGATTTTATCCTAGTATTTATTTCCCAATCACCCTTCAATTCTCTTCAATCTTTTAGGTGGACTTCAACTTCGGTTTCCTTCAAATGATTGGCTCCATCTAGGTTGATGTCTCAAGTAGGGCTCGACTCATGACAACTTCTTCTAGATTAGACCTGTCATTCCCCCCCTTAATTTTCTTTTCTCTATGAAATATAGTTCCTTGTCGCACCGTAGACTTCATCTATGGGATCGATCAAATTAACAAATCCTACCTCTTGCCACTTCCCTTCGGGAGATTTTACCAATTGTCTCCATCTCCTGCATCTTGCCTTTGCTAGTTCCACCCTATTGGCTTTGCTTTTTCATTGTCGGTCTCCTCACATTTGTTTGCTGGCTATCTTTCTCTACCAAGGACATTACCATCCTTGACATCCATCAAGGATGTCCTACATTATCATCTTCTTTAGTGGGATGAGTACATGTATTCCTCTCACATCTCTTTTATTTTGTTTTTTAGTTGTTTATTTTATGAATCTGTTGTTAATTCAACTTGCAACATAGAACTAGTTTAATTATCATAATCGATTGTAAAACCATGATTACGAAACTACCTTTTGTACTTATTTCCCTTTTTCTCTCCTAAGGTTTCAAGATTTTATCCTAGTATTTATTTCCCAACCACCCTTCGATTCTCTTCAATCTTTTAGGTGGACTCCAACTTCGGTTGCCTTGAAATGACTGTCTCCATTTAGGTTGATGTCTCGAGTAGGGCTCAACTCATGACAACTTCTTTCTAGATTAGAGTTGTCATTTCCCCCATTCTTCATTTTCTTTTATCTATGAAATATAGTTCCTTGTCACACCGTAGACTTCATCAATGGGATCGATACATCAACAAATGCTACCTCTTTCCTCTTTCCTTCGGTAGATTTTCTCGATCATCTCCATCTCATGCATATTGCCTTTGCTAGTTCCACCCTATTGGCTTTGCTTTTTCACTGTCGGTCTCGTCACATTTGTTCGCTTGCTATCTTTCTCTGCCAGGGACATTACCATCCTTGGCATGCATCAAGGATGTCCCATGTTATCGTCTTCTTTAGTGGGATGACTACATGTATTCCTTTCACATCTCTTTTATTTTGTTTTTTGGTCATTTATATGGTACATATGGGTGTTATTATTGTAATGTATCGAAGATATGGTAAAGTGTTTTTTGTAGGGAGGTTCTATTGTAAATTTCTTGTTAATTATGGTTGTTGGTAAAAACTGACTAAATATGGTGTCAGACTGTCAGTCCAACTTGCGGTTGAGAACCAATTGAATTGCGATAATCAACTATAAAACCATAATTACTAAACTCTGTTTTCTCGTTTCTTCCCTTTCTCTCTAATATGGTTTCTTGATTTTTTCTTAAAATTTAGTTCCTAATCACCATTACGTTTTTTTCACTCTTCCTGTTGAACTCTGATCTTTTGTTTCCTCAAAAACGACTGGTTCCAAGTAGGTTGGTGTCTCGAGTAGGGCCCGACTCATGGAGACCTCTTACTAAATTTTACTGGTCATTTCCCATCTGCATCCTTTTCTTTTCTATAGGCAATATTGTTGTTTGTTGTATCCCGTAGACTTTATTGATCTGGTCAATGACTCAACAAATCCTACCTCTCGCCTCTTTCCTTGCGTATATTTACCGAATCATCTCCACCTCTTGCATTCTGCCCTTTGTAGCCCCTCCCTACCGTCTTTGCTTTTTCATTATATGTGTAGTACCATTTGCTCGCCTGTTATCCTTCTCTAGGAAGGACATTGGCATTCTTGACATGCAGTAAGGATTTGCCACATTATCGACTTCTGCAGTTACGTAAGTACATGTATTCTTTTCACATCCCATTTATTTCATTTTTTAATCATTTATGTGGCAGAACTAGGTGTCATTATTGCATTGTATTAGAGATATTGATCGTCTATTTTGCAGGGAGGTTTAGCAGCTTGTACCGAATCATTTGATCATAGTAAAATTCTATAGATCGAAAGGATCGTGGCGTCTCTAATATTGGCAATGCACATCTACATGTTTTCCGGTGAGATCTTTAACTTTGGACTATTTTTCATATCTAACATTAAGGTTAGTTACTTTAGTAAATGTAATCGATATGTTGAGTTGAGTTAGCTTCCCTAGCTATATTAAGTTTCTTGTTAATTGTGGTTGTTGCTAAGAACTAAATGAATTCGCTAATATTCTAGAACCCTAGTTTAGTTCAAGAACTCTTTAACCCTAGCTAGGTTGCCCATCATTTCTTAATCTGTTGTTTATTCTAGTTGGGGTTAGAACTGATTGAATTACCCTAGTAGATCCAAGGCCCCAGGTCACTCAATCAACTACAAAACCCAACAAGTATAACATCATTTTTTCCTCTTTTCTTCCAAATGTTATCTTTCCTAAGGTTTCTTCATTTTAGCCTAAAATTTAGTTCTCAACTAGCCATTGGTTCGCTTCACACTTGTCTATGGACCCCATCTTTGGTTTTCTTGGAAAGGATTGGGTCCCTCTGTGTTGATGTCTTGAGTAGTGCCCGACTCAAGACAACCTCTTAATAGATAAGACTGGTTATTTCCGCCTTTCATCTTTTTCCTTTCTCTTGACAATATTGTTCATTGTCGATTCTCATAGAGTGCAGCTATGGGGTAGTTCACTGAACAAGTCCTGACTCTTTTCTTCACTATATTTTTCCAAAAAATGTCCACATATTTCCTCTTGCCTTTGTTTTCTCACCCTATTACTGTATCCTCGATAGGTTGACTAAACTTAGCTTCCTTCTCTATTTTAAATTTCTTGTTATTTGCAGTGTTTGGGAAGAACCAACAAATTTTTCCTCAATTTCTCTAGAAATCCTACCTCTCGCCTCTTTCCTTACGTAGATTTTTTGAATCATCACCACCTCTTGCCTTTTACCTTCACTCTAGGTCCACCCTATCGTCTCTGCTTTTTCACTATTTGTGTACTCACATTTGCTCGATTGCTATACTTCTCTAGAAAGCACATCACTATTCTTGACATGGATAAAGGATAGGCCACATTATTGATTTCTGTAGTTGCATAAGTACATGTATTTACTATTCCTTTAACACCCCATTTATTTAATTTTTTAATCATTTATGAGGTAGATCTAGGTGTCATTATTGCATTGTATCAGAGATCTGGATCAAGTTTATTTTGCAGGGAGGTGTAGCAGTTTGTACAGATTTGTTTGATCATAGAAAAAGTCTATAGTAGGCTCATGGCGTCTCTAATATTGACAATGCACATCAAGAAATATTTTGGTGAGATCTTTAACTTTGGACTTTTTTCATCTCTAACATTAAGGTTAGTTAGTTCAGTAAAGGAAATCGATAGGTTGAGTTCAGTTAGCTTCCCTCGCTATTTTATGTTTCTTGTTAATGTGGTTGTTGCTAAGAACAAATTGAATTCGCTAATATTCTAGAACCCTAGTTAAGTTCAAAAACTCTTTAACTGTAATTAGGTTGGCCATCGTTTCTTAATCCATTGTTTATTCTATTTCCCCGTTCGAACTCATTGCATTACCCTAGTAAATCTAGTGCCCCAAGACACTTAATCAACTGCAAAACCCATAAAATATAACATCATTTTGTCCTCTTTTCTTCCAACTGTTAGATTTCCTAAGGTTTCTTTATTTTAGACTAAAATTTAGTTCCCAACCAACCTTTTGTTCGCTTCACACTTGTCCATCGACCCCATCATTGGTTGTCCCAGAAAGGACTGGCTCCGTCTATGTCGATGTCTTGAGTATGGCCCGACTCAAGACAACTTATTAGTAGATAAGACTAGTTATTTTCCCCTTTCATCCTTTTCCTTTCTCTTGACAATATTGTTCATTGTCGATTCCCATAGACTGCAGCTATGGGTTAGTTCACTGAATAACTCTCGCCTCTTTCAAATAATATCCCTCATCTTTCCTCTTCCCTTCCTTTTTCTCACCCTATTGTCTTTGCTTTTTCACTCTCCACATTCTCGATAGGTTGACTTAACTTAGCTTCTTTCTCTATTGTAAATTTCTTGTTGTTTGCATTCTTCGGTAAGAACCGACAAAATTTTCTTAATATTCTAGATACCTAGTTTAGTTTAAACAACCACTTATCCTAGTTAGGTTGGCCTTATTTTCTCATTTTATTTTTAATTCAACTTGCAACATAGAAATAGTTTCATTAGCATAATCAATCATAAAATCATAATTACGAAACTACTTTTTGTACTTCTTTCCCTTTCTCTCTCCTAAGGTTTCATGATTTTATCCTAGTATTTATTTCCCAACCACCCTTCGATTCTCTTCAATCTTTCAGGTGGACTCCAATTTTTGTTTCTTGGACATGATTGGCTCCATCTAGGTTGATGTCTCGAGTAGGGCTCGACTCATGACAACTTCTTTCTAGATTAGACTTGTCATTTCCCCCCTTCTTCATTTTCTTTTCTCTATGAAATAAGTTCCTTGTCGCACTGTAGACTTCATTTACGGGATTGATAAATCGACAACTCCTACCTCTTGCCTCTTTCCTTTAGTAGATTTTCTCGATCGTCTCCATCTCTTGCCTCTTTCCTTTGCCAGTTCCACCCGATTGGCTTTGCTTTTTCACTGTCAGTCTCCTTACATTTGTTCGCTTGCTATCTTTCTCTACTAAGGACATGACCATCCTTGACATGCATCAAGGACGTCCCACATTATCGTCTTCTTTAGTGGGATGAGTACATGTATTCCTTTCACATCTCTTTATTTTGTTGTTTAGTCATTTATATGGTACATCTTGGTGTTATTATTGTAATGTATCGAAGATATGGTAAAGTGTATTTTGTAGGGAGGTACACTAATGCATACATATTCGTTTGATCGTTGAAAAGTCTCTAGAAGGATTGTGGTGGCTCATATTCGTGAATGCACACCAACACATTTTTAGGTGAGTTCTTTACATTTCAAGTTTGTTTACCCTTTATTTCTTAATATATTGTTAATTCTAGTTGCAGGTTAGAACTAATCAAATGACCCTATTAAATCTAGGGTATTAGGTCACTCAATAAATTGTAAACTCCAATAAATTTAAGGTTATTTTGTCCTCTAGTCTTCCAACCGTTCTTTGCCCTAAGTTTTCTTGGTTTTATCCTAAAATTTAGTTCCCAAGCAACCTTTGGTTCTCTTTCGTCTTCTTATTGGACTCAATCTTGGTTACCCTAGGTAAATATTGGCTCCCTCAAGGTTGATGTCTCTATTAGAGCCCCATTCGAGACGGCTTCCTGCTATATCAGATTGGTCATTTCCCCTCTTCATCCTCACCTACCTCTAGGGAATGTTGTTTGTTTTTGAATCTTGTAGATTGCAGCTATGGGTCGTTCATTGAACAACTTCTTCATTAAATTTTCTGAAACATCTCAACATATTTCCTCTTTCCTTTCCCTGTTCACCCTATTGTCTCCACTTTTTCACTCTTTGCGTCCTCCACGATAGGTTTACTTAACTGAGCTTCCCTCTCTATTGTAAATTTCTTGTTAATTATGGTTGGTAAAAACTGACTAAATTTTCTTAATATTCTAAAGCCCTAGTTTAGTCAAACAACTAGTTAGCCCTAGTTAGCTTGCTTTTCTTTTCTCAATATAGTGTCAGTCCAATATGCGGTTGAGAACTAATCGAATTACCATAATCAACAATAAAACAATAATTAATAAACTTTGCTTTCTCGTTTATTCCCTTTCTCTCTATTAAGATTTCTTGATTTTTTCATAAAGTTTAGTTCCCAATCACCCTTATGATTTTTTCACTCTTTCTGTTGAACTCCATCTTTTGTTTCCTTGAAAACGACTGGTTTCATGTTGGTTGGTGTCTCGAGTAGGGCTCGACTCGTGGCAACTTCTTACTAAATTTTACTGGTCATTTACCTTCTCCACCCTTTTCTTTTCTCTAGGCAATATTGGTCTTTGTTGCATCCCGTAGACTTTATCGATCTGGTCTATCACTCAACAACTTCTACCTCTTGCCTCTTTCCTTACGTAGATTTTCCGAATCATCTCCACCTCTTTCATTTTGCCTTCTCTAGTCCCCCTCTATCGTCTCTTCTTTTTCACTGTATGTGTAGTACCATATGCTCGCTTGTTATCCTTCTTTAGCAAGGACATTGCCATTCTTGACATGCAATAAGGATTTGCCATATTATCGAATTCTGCAGTTAGATAAGTACATGTATTCCTTTCACATCCCATTTATTTCATTTTTTAATCATTTATGTGGTAGAACTAGGTGTCATTTTTGCATTGTATAAGAGATATGGATCAAGTGTATTTTGCAGGGAGGTGTAGCAACTTGTACCGATTCGTTTGATCGTAGTAAAATTCTATAGATCAAAAGGCTCATGGCGGTTCTAATATTGGAAATGCACATCTACATGTTTTCTGGTGAGATCTTTGACTTTGGACTATTTTTTAAATCTAACATTAAGGTTAGTTAGTTCAGTAAATGTAATCAATATGTTGAGTTGAATTAGCTTCCCTAGCTATATTAAGTGGATCAAGTGTATTTTGTAGGGAGGTGTAGCATCTTGTAGAGATTCGTTTGATGGTAGTAAAAGTCTATAGCGGGTTCGTGGCGTCTCTAATATTGACAATGCACATCAAGAAATATTCTGGTGGGATCTTTACCTTTGGACTTTTTTTCATATCTAACATTTAGGTTAGTTAGTTCAGTAAAGGAAATCGATAGGTTGAGTTGAGTTATCTTCCCTCGCTATTTTATGCTTCCTGTTAATTGTGGTTGTTGCTAAGAACTAAGAGAATTCGCTAATATCCTAGAACCCTAGTTAAGTTCAAAAACTCTTTAATTGTACTTAGGTTGCCCATCATTTCTTAATCCGTTGTTTATTCTAGTTGCGTGTTAGAACTCATTGAATTACCCTAGTAAATCTAGTGCCCCAGGTCACTCAATCAACTACAAAACCCAACAAATATAACATCATTTTGTCCTCTTTTCTTCCAATCGTTATGTTTCCTAAGTTTTTTTTATTTTGGCCTAAAATTTAGTTCCCAACCAACCTTTGGTTCGCTTCCCACTTGTCTTTCGACTCCATCGTTGGTTGTCCCGGAAAGGACTAGCTCCCTCTATGTTGATGTCTTGAGTAGGGACTGACTCAAGAAAACTTCTTAATAGATAAGAGTGGTTATTTTCCCCTTTCATCCTTTTCCTTTTTCTTGACAATATTGTTTATTGTCAATTCCCATAGACTGCAGCTATGGGGTAGTTCACTGAACAACTGCTGCCTCTTTCCTTCATTGGATTTTTCCAATAATATCCACATCTTTCCTTTTGCCTTACGTTTTCTCACCGTATTGTCTCCACTTTTTCACTCTCTGCGTCCTCGATAGGTTGACTTAACTTAGCTTCCTTCTCAATTGTAAATTTCTTTTTATTTGGATTCTTTGGTAAGAACCGGCAAAATTTTCCTAATATTCTAGATACCTAGTTTAGTTTAAACAATCACTTATCCCTAGTTAGGTTGGCCTTATTTTTTCATTCTGTTGTTAATTCAACTTGCAACTTAGAACTAGTTCAATTATCATAATTAATTGTAAAACCATTGTTACAAAACTACCTTTTGTACTTATTTCCCTGTCTCTCTCCTAAGGTTTCATGATTTTATCCTAGTATTTATTTCCCAACCAGCCTTCGATTCTCTTCAATCTTTCAAGTGGTTTCAAACTTTTGTTTCCTTGAAATGAGTGGCTCCATTTAGTTTGATGTGTCAAGTAAGGCCCGACTCATGACAACTTCTTTCTAGATTAGACTTGTCATTTCCCCCCTTGTTCATTTTCTTTACTCTATGAAATATGGTTCCTTGGTGCACTGTAGACATCATCTATGGGATTGAAAAATCAACAGCTCCCACCTTTTGCTTCTTTCCTTCGGTAGATTTTCTCGATCGTCTCCTTCTCTTGCATCTTGCCTTTGCTAGTTCCACCCTATTGTCTTTGATTTTTCACTGTCAATATCCTCACATTTGTTCACTTGCTACCTTTCTCTAGCAAGGACATTACCATCCTTGATATGCATCAAGGATGTCTCACATTATCTTCTTTTTTAGCGAGATGAGTACATCTATTCCTTTCACATCTCTCTTTTTTTTTTGAGTCATTAATATGGTACATCTAGGTGTTATTATTGTAATGTATCGAATATATGATAAAGTGTATTTTGCAGGGAGGTTCAGTAGTGCATAAAGATTCGTTTGATTGTTGAAAAGTCTTTAGGAGGATTGTGGCGGCTTTGATTCGTGAATGCACATCAATAAAATTTCTGGTGAGTTCCTTACCTTTCAAGTTTGGTTACCCCTTATTTCTTAATATATTGTTAATTCTAGTTAGGGGTTAGAACTAATCAAATTACCTTGGTAAATCTAGGGCATTAGGTCACCCAATACATTGTAAAACTCAATAAATTTAATTTCATTTTGTCCTCTATTCTTCCAAGCGTTCTCTGTCTTAAGGTTTTTTGATTTTACCCTAAAATTTAGTTCTTAAGCAACCTTTGGTTCTCTTCATTCGTCTCACTGGAATCAATCTTTATTTGCTCAGGTAAAGCTAGGCTCCCTCAAGGTTTATTTCTCGTGTAGGGTCCCATTTGAGATGGATTCTTACTAGATTAGATTGGTCATTTCCCCTCTTCGTCCTCACCTACCTCTAGGAAATGTTGTTCATTTTTGAATCCCGTAGACTGCACCTATAGGATCGTTCATTGAACAACTAGTTCACTAGATTTTCACAAACATCTCCACATATCGCCTTTTGCCTTCCCCTATTCATCTTGTTGTCTCCACTTTTTCATTGCCTGCGTCTTCGATAGGTTGACTTAACTGAGCTTCCCTCTCTATTGTAAATTTCTTGTTAATTATGGTTGTTGGTAAAATTGACTAAATTTTCTTAATATTCCAGAGCCCTAGTTTAGTCAAACAACTAGTTAATCCTAGTTAGCTTGCCCTTCTTTTTTCAATATGGTGTCAATCCCTTTCTCTCTATTAAGGTTTTTCTTGATTTTTTCTTAAAATTTATTTCCCAATCACCCTTATGTTTTTTTCACTCTTCCTATTGAACTCCATCTTTTGATTCCTCAAAAACTATTGATTCCATGTAGGTTGGTGTCTCGAGTAGGGCCTGACTCGTGGCATTTTCTTACTAAATTTTACGGGTCATTTACCTTCTGCATCCTTTTCTTTTCTCTAGGAAATATTATTCTTTGTTGCATACCATAGACTTCATGGATATGGTTGATTAGTCAACAAATCCTACCTCTTGCATCTTTCCTTACGTAGATTTTCCAAATCATCTCCACCTCTTGCCTTTTACCTTCATTAGTCCTACCCTACCGTCTCTGCTTTTTTACTATCTGTGTAGTACCATTTACTCACTTGTTACCCTTCTCAAGCAAAGACATTGCCCTTATTGACGTGCAACAAGGATATTCCACATTATCGACTTCTTCTGTTGCATTAGTACATGTATTCCTTTCACACCCAATTTATCTTTATTTTTAATCATTGATGTGGTAGAACTAGGTGTCATTATTGCATTGTATCAGAGATATAGATCAAGTGTATTTTGCAGGGAGGTGTAGCAGCTTGTACAAATTCGTTTGATCATAGTAAAAGCCTATAGATCGAAAGGCCCGAGGCGTCTCTAATATTATCAATGAACATCAACACATTTTTTGGTGAGATATTTAATTTTGGACTATTTTTCATATCTAACGTTTAGTTTAGTTAGTTTAGTAAATGTAATCGATATGTTGAGTTGAGTTAGCTTCCCTATCTATATTAAGTTTCTTGTTAATTGTGGTTGTTGCAAAGAACTAAGTGAATTTGCTAATATTCTTGAACCCTAGTTTAGTTCAAGAACCCTTTAACCCTAGCTAGGTTACCATCCTTTCTTAATCTGTTGTTTATTCTAGTTGGGGTTAGAATTGATTGAATTACCCTAGTCAATCCAAGGCCCTAGGTCACTCAATCAACTGCAAAACCCAACAAGTATAACATCATTTTTTCCTCATTTATCCCAATCGTTATCTTTCCTAAGCTTTCTTCAAAAACATTCAGTGCCCAAGTAGCATTTGGTTCGCTTCACACTTGTCTGTGGACCCCATCTTTGGTTGTCTTGAAAAGGTCTGGGTCCCTCAATGTTGATGTCTTGAGTAGGGCTTGAATCAAGTCAACTTCTTAATAGATAAGATTGTTTATTTCCCCGTTTCATCTTTTTCTTTTCTCTTTCCAATATTGTTCATTGTCGATTCCCATAGACTGCAGCTATGGGGTAGTTCACTAAACAAGTCTTGCCTCTTTCCTTCACTAGATATTTCCTAAAATATCCACATCTTTCTTGTTGCCTATATTTTCTCACCCTATTGTTGCATCTTTGATAGGTTGATTGAACTTAGCTTCATTCAATATTGTAAATGTCTTGTTATTTGCAGTCTTTGGTAAGAAGCGACAACATTTTCCTCAATTACTGTAGAAATCTACCTCTCGCCTCTTTCTTTCCTTAGATTTTTCGAATCATCACCACTTCGTGCCCTTTGCCTTCACTAGATGCACCCTATCATCTCTACATTTTCACTATGTGTGTATTCACAATTCCTTGCTTGCTATGCTTCTCTAGCAAGCACATCCCCATTCTTGACATGCATCAAGGATATGCCACATTATTGACTTTTGTAGTTGCACAAGTACATGTATTCCTTTGACATGCCGTTTATTTCATTTTTTAATCATTTATGTGGTAGATCTAGGTGTCATTATTGCATTCTATCAGAGATTTGGATCAAGTGTATTTTGTAGGGAGGTGTAGCAGCTTGTACAGATTCGTTTGATCGTAGTAAAAGGCTATAGCAGGCCCGCGGCGTCTCTAAAATTGGCAATGCACATCAAGACATATTCTGGGGAGATCTTTAACTTTGGACATTTTTTCATATCTAACATTAAGGTTAGTTCAGTAAAGGAAATCGATAGGTTGAGTTGAGTTAGCTTCCCTCTATATTTTATGTTTCTTGTTAATTGTGTTTGTTGCTAAGAACAAAGTGAATTCGCTAATATTTTAGAACCCTAGTTTAGTTCTAAAAATCTTTAACTATAGTTAGGTTGCCCATTGTTTCTTAAGCCGATGTTTATTGTAGTTGTGCGTTAGAACTCATTCAATTACCCTAGTAAAGCTAGTGCCCCAGGTCACTCAATCAGCTGCAAAACCCAACAAATATAACATCATCTTGTCCTCCTTTCTTCCAACCGTTATGTTTCCTAAGGTTTCTTGATTTTTGCCTAAAATTTAGTTCCCAACCAGCCTTTGGGTCTCTTCACATTTGTCTGTTGACCCCATCCTTGGTTGTCTCGGAAAGGATTGGCTCCCTCTATGTTGATGTCTTGTGTAGGGCCCGACTCAAGACGACTTCTTAATAGATAAGACTGGTTATTTTCCTTTCTCTTGACAATTTTGTTCATTGTCGATTCCCATAGACTGCAGCTATGGGGTAGTTCACTGAACAACTCCTGCCTCTTTCCTACACTAGATTTTTTCAATAATATCCCACATCTTTCCTCCATCCTTCCTTTTTCTCACCCTATAGTCTCCGCTTTTTCACTCTCCGCGTTCTTGATAGGTTGTCTTAACTTAGCTTCCTTCTCTATTGTAAATTTCTTGTTATTTGCATTCTTTGGTTAGAACCGACAAAAATTTCCTAATATTCTAAATACTTAGTTTAGTTTAAACAACCACTTATCCATAGTTAGGTTGGCCTTATTTTGTCATTCTGTTGTTAATTCAACTTGCAACATAGAACTAGTTTAAGTAGCATAATCAATTGTAAACAATACTTATGAAACTACCTTTTGTACTTCTTTCCCTTTCTCTCTCCTAAGGTTTCATGATTTTATCCTAGTATTTTTTTCCCAACCACCCTTCGATTCTCTTCAATATTTCGGGTGGACACCAACTTCGGTTTCCTTGAAATGATTGGTTCCATCTAGGTTGATGTCTCGAGTAGGGATCGACTCACGACAACTTCTTTCTAGTTTAGACTTGTCATTTCCCCCTTCATTTTCATTTCTCTTTGAAATATAGTTCCTTGTCGCATCATAGACTTCATCTATGGGATCGATAAATCAACTACTACCTCTTGCCTCTTTGCTTCGGTAGATTTTCCCGATCGTCTCCATCTCTTGCATCTTTTCTTTGTTTGTTCCACCCTATTGGCTTTTCTTTTTCACTGTCGGTCTCCTCACATTTGTTCATTTTCTATATTTCTCTACCAAGGTCATTACCATCCCTGACATGCATCAAAGATGTCCCACATTATCGTCTTCTTTAGTGGGATGAGTACATGTATTCCTTTCACATCTTCTTTTATTGTGTTTCTTAGTCATCTATATGGTACATACGGGTGTTATTATTGTAATGTATCGAAGATATGGTAAAGTGTATTTTGTAGGGAGGTTTAGTAGTGCATACAGATTCGTTTGATCGTTGAAAAGTGTCTAGGAGGATTGTTGCGGTACATATTCACAAATGCACATCAACACATTTTCATTTGAGTTCCTTACCTTTCAAGTTTGGTTACCCTTTATTTCAGAATATATTGTAAATTCTAGTTGTGGGTTAGAAGTTAGAACTAATCAAATTACCTTAGTAAATATAGGGCATTAGATCACTTAATACATTGTAAAACCCAAAAAATTTAAGTGCATTTTGTCTTTTAGTCTTCCAACTGTTTTCTGTCCTAAGGTTTCTTGATTTTATCCTAAATTTTAGTTCCCAAGCAACCTTTGGTTCTCGTCAGTCTTCTTACTCGACTCAATATTTGTTTGCCCAAGTAAAGATTGGCTCCCTCAAGGTTGATGTCTCTAGTAGGGCCCCATTCGAGACGCTTTCCTGCTAGATTTGATTGGTCATTTCCCCTCTTCATCCTCACCTACCTCTAGGAAATGTTGTCCGTTTTCAAATCCCATAGACTGCAGCCATGGGGTCGTTCATTGAACAACTCCTTCATTATATTTAATCAAACATCTCAACATATTGCTCCTTGCCTTCCCCTCTTTACCCTATTGTCTCCACTTTTTCACTCTCCGCGTCCTCCTCGATAGGTTGACTTAACTGAGCTTCCGTCTCTATTGTAAATTTCTTGTAAATTATGGTTGTTAGTAAAAACTGACTAAATTTTCTTAATATTCTAAAGCCCTAGTTTAGTCAAACAACTAGTTAACCCTAGTTAGGTTGCCCTTCTTTTCTCAATATGGTGTCAGTCCAACATGCGGTTGAGAACTAATTGAATTTCGATAATCAACTATAAAAGTGAATTTGCTAATATTCTAGAACCCTAGTTTAGTTCAAAAACTCTTTAACTGTAGTTAGGTTTCCCATCGTTTCTTAACCCGTTGTTTATTCTAGTTGCACGTTAGAACTCATTCAATTACCCTAGTAAAGCTAGTGCCCCAGGTCACTCAATCCACTGCAAAACCCAACAAATATAACATCATTTTGTCCTCTTTTCTTCCAACCATTATGTTTCCTAAGATTTCTAGATTTTAGCCTAAAATGTAGTTCCCAACCAGCCTTTGGTTTTCTTCACACTTGTCTGTCGACCCCATCTTTGGTTGTCCCAGAAAGGACTGGCTCCCTCTATGTTGATGTCTTGAGTAGGGCCCGACTCAAGACTACTTCCTAATAGATAAGACTGGTTATTTCCTCTTTCATCCTTTTCCTTTCTGTTGCAATATTGTTCATTGTCGATTCCCATAGATTGCAATTATGGGGTAGTTCACTGAACAACTCCTACCTCTTTCCTTCACTATATTTTTCCAATAATATCCACATCTTTCCTCTTTCCTTCATTTTTCTCACCCTATTGTCTCCACTTTTTCACTCTCCGCATCCTCGTTAGGTTGACTTAAATTCCTTCTCTATTGTAAATTTCTTGTTATTTGGATTCTTTGGTAAGAACCGACAAAATTTTCCTAATATTCTAGATACCTAGTTTAGTTTAAACAACCACTTATCCCTAGTTAGGTTGGCCTTATTTTCTTAGTTTTTTGTTAATTCAACTTGAAACTTAGTACTAGTTGAATTATCATAATCGATTGTAAAACCATAATTACGAAACTACCTTTTGTGCTTCTTTCCCTTTCTCTCTCCTAAGGTTTCATGATTTTATTGTAGTATTTTCATCATCACCTACCTTTGGGGAATGTTGTTCGTTTTCGAATCCCGTAGACTGTAGCTATGGGGTCATTGATTGAACAACTCCTTCATTAGATTTTCTCAAACATTTGAACATATTCCCTCTTTCCTTCCCCTGTTCACCCTATTGTCTCCACTTTTTCACTCTCTGCTTCCTCTGCGATAGGTTGACTTAACTGAGTTTCCCCTTCTATTGTAAATTTCTTGTTAATTATGGTTGTTGGTAAAAACTTACCTAATTTTCTTAATATTCTAGAGCCCTAGTTTAGTCAAATAGCTAGTTAACCCTAGTTAGCTTGCCCTTCTCTTCTCAATATAGTGTCAGTCCAACATGCGGTTGAGAACTAATTGAATTACAATAATGAATTATAAAACCATAATTACTAAATTCTGCTTTCTCGTTTCTTCCCTTTCTGTCTACTAAGGGTTCTTTATTTTTTCTTAAAGTTTAGTTCCCAATCACCTTGATGTTTTTTCACTCTTTCTCGAGTAGGGCCCGACTCATGGCAAATTCTTACTAAATTTTATTGGTCATCTCCCTTCTGCATCATTTTCTTTTCTCTAGGAAATATTATTCTTTGTTGCATCCCGTAGACTTTATCGATCTGGTCGATCACTCAACAACTCCTACCTCTCACCTCTTTCATTACGTATATTTTCGGAATCATCTCCACCTCTTGCATTTTTCCTTCTCTAGTCCCCCCCTATCGTCTCTGGTTTTTCATTGTATGTGTAGGACCATTTGCTCCCTTGTTATCCTTCTCTAGCAAGGACATTGCCATTCTTGACATGCAATAATGATATGCTACATTATCGACTTCTGCAGTTACATAAGTACATGTATTCCTTTGACATCCCATTTATTTCATTTTTTAATCATTTATGTAGTAGAACTAGGTGTCATTATTGCATTGTATCAGAGATATGGATCAAGTGTATTTTGTAGGGAGGTGTAGCAGCTTGTACTGATTCTTTTGATCGTAGTAAAGGTCTATAGATTGAAAGGCCCGTGGCGTCTCTAATATTGGCAATGCACATCAACACTTTTTTTGGTGAGATCTATAACTTTGGACTATTTTTCATATCTAACATTAAGGTTAGTTAGTCAGTAAATGTAATCGATACGTTGAGTTGATTTAGCTTCGCTAGCTATATTAAGTTTCTTGTTAATTGTGGTTGTTGCTAAGAACTAAGTGAATTCGCTAATATTCTAGAGCTGTGGTTTAGTTCAAGAACTCTTTAACCCTAGCTAGGTTTCCCATCATTTCTTAATCTGTTGTTTATTCTAGTTGGGGTTAGAACTAATTGAATTACCCTTGTAAATCCAAGGCCCACATCACTCAATCATCTGCAAAACCCTTACAAGTATAACATCATTTTGTCCTCTTTTCTTCGAAGTAATATCTTTCGTGAGGATTTTTCATTTTACCTTAAAATTTAGTTCCCAACCAGCCTTTGGTTCACTTCACACTTGTCTTTGGACCCCATCTTTGGTTGTCCCAGAAAGGATTGGGTCCCTCTATGTTGATGTCTCGGTAGTTCTCGACTCAAGACAACTTCCTAATGAATAAGACTGGTTATTTGCCCCTTTGATCTTTTCCTTTCTCTTGTCAATATTGTTCATTATCGATTCCCATAGAGTGCAGCTATGGGGTAGTTCATTGAACAAGTCCTGCCTCTTTCCTTCACTAGATTTTTCCAAAAATATCCACATCTTTCCTCTTGCCTTTTTTTTCTCACCCTATCGCTGCATCCTCGATAGGTTGACTGAACTTAGCTTCCTTTTCTATTTTAAATTTCTTGTGATTTGCAGTCTTGGTAAGAACCGACAAAATTTTCCTCAATTTTTCTAGAAATCCTACCTCTTTCCTCTTCCCTTACGTAGATTTTTCGAATCATCACCACCTTTTGCCTTTTTCCATTAGAGGAAATTTCAATTCAAAATGGACCTCCTAAAAAAAATAATAAAATAGTAGTTAAAATAATAAAATAATATTTATAAATTTTGGAGGAAGAAAAGAAAAAAAATACTTTTTTGTTTGTATTTTTGACATATCTCCCCGTGTTTTTACTCAAATTTCGATCGGGAGAGCTCGTTGGATGCAGAATTAAATTCTGCATCCAACGAGCTCTCCCGATCGAAATTTGAGTAAAAACACGGGGAGATATGTCGAAAATACAAACAAAAAAAAGTAGTTTTTTTTATGATACCTATCCCCAAATTTATATTAAAAAAGTGTTTAAGACCTATATGGTATTTCAAATTTAAAGCAATTTCATTGGCTAACACATGATGACATGGAATTTGAGTTAAAGTTAAAAGGCCCATTTTGAGTTGAAATTTCCTCTAATGCTTCACTCGGTCCACCCTATCTTCTTTGGTTTTTCATTGTTTGCGTACTCACATTTCGTTGCTTGCTATCCTTCTCTAGAAAGCACATCGCTATTCTTGACTTGCATAAAGGATATGCCACATTATTGACTTTTGTAGTTGCATAAGTACATGTATTCCTTTGACATCCTGTTTATTTCATTTTTTAATCATTTATGTGGTAGATCTAGGTGTCATTATTGCATTGTATTAGAGACCTGGATCAAGTGTATTTTGTAGGGATGTGTAGCAGCTTGTACATATTCATTTGATCGTAGTAAAAGTCTATAACATGCCTGTGGCGTCTCTAATATTGTCAATGCACATCAAGACATATTCTGGTGAGTTCTTTAACTTTTTACTTTTTTTCATATTTAAAATTTAGGTTAGTTAGTTCAGTAAAGGAAATCGATAGGTTGAGTTGAGTTAGCTTCCCTCTCTATTTTATGTTTCTTGTTAATTGTGGTTGTTTCTAAGGACGAAGTGAATGCACTAATATTCTAGAACTCTAGTTTAGTTCAACAACTCTATTGTAAATTTCTTGTTAATTATGGTCGTTGGAAAAAACTGACTAAATTTTCTTAATATTCTAGAGCCGTAGTTTAGTCAAAAAACTCGTTAACCCTAGTTAGCTTGCCCTTCTTTTCTCAATAAGGTGTCAGTCCAACTTGCCGTTGAGAACTAATTGAATTACAATAATCAACTATAAAACCATAATTACTCAACTCTGCTTTCTCGTTTCTTCCCTTTCTCTCTACTATGGTTTCTTGATTTTTTCTTAAAATTTAGTTCCCAATCACCCTTACGTTTTTTTCACTTTTCCTATTGAACTCCATCTTTTGTTTCCTCAAAAACCATTGGCTCCATGTAGGTTGGTGTCTTGAGTAGGGCCCTCCTTGTGGCAACTTCTTACTAAATTTTACTGGTCATTTCCCTTATGCATCCTTTTCTTTTCTGTAGGAAATGTTGTTCTTTGTTGCATCCCATAGACTTTATTGATGTGGTCGATCACTCAACAACTCCTACCTCTCGCCTCTTTCCTTACATAAATTTTTCGAATCATCTCCACCTCTTGTATTTTTCGTTCTTTAGTCACGGCCTACTGTCTCTGCTTTTTCACTGTATGTGTAGTACCATTTGCTCGCTTGTTATCCTTCTCTAGCAAGGACATTTCCATTCTTGACATGCAATAAGGATATGCCACATTATCAGCTTCTGCAGTTACATAAGTACATGTATTCCTTTGACATCCCATTTATTTCATTTTTTAATCATTTATGTGGTAGAACTAGGTGTCATTATTGCATTGCATCAGAGATATGGATCAAGTGTATTTTATAGGGAGGTGTAGCAGCTTGTACAGAAATGTTTGATCATAGTAAAAGTCTTTAGATCGAAAGGCTCATGGTGTCTCTAATATTGGCAATGCACGTCTACACGTTTTCTGGTGAGATTTTTAACTTTGGACTATTTTTCATATCTAACATTAAGGTTAGTTAGTTCAATAAATGTAATCGATAAGTTGAATTGAGTTAGCTTCCCTAGCTATATTAAGTTTCTTACTAATCGTGGTTGTTGCTAAGAACCAAGTGAATTCGCTAATATTCTAGAACCATACTTTTGTTCAAGACTGATTTAACCCTAGCTAGGTTGCCCATCATTTCTTAATCTGTTGTTTATTCTAGTTGGGGTTATAACTAATTGAATTACCCCAGTAAATCCAAGGCCTTAGGAAAGGACTGGGTCCCTCTATGTTGATGACTTGAGCAGTGCACGACTCAAGACAACTTCTTGAAAGATAAGACTAGTTATTTCCCGCTTTCATTTTTTCCTTTCTCTTGACAATATTGTTCCTTGCTGATTATAGAGTGCAGCTATGGGGTAGTTCACTGAACAAGTCCTGCCTCTTTCCTTCAATAGATTTTTCCAAAAATATCCACATCTTTCCTCTTTCCTTTCTTTTCTCACCCTATTGCTGCATCCTTGATAGGTTGACTGAACTTAGCTTCCTTCTCTATTTTAAATTTCTTGTTATTTGCAGTCTTTGGTAAGAACCGACAAAATGTTCCTCAATTTCTCTAGAAATCCTACCTCTTGCCTCTTTCCTTACGCATATTTTTTGAATCATCGCCTCCTCTTACCTTTTGCCTTCACTAGGTCCACCCTATCGTCTCTGATTTTTCATTGTGTGTGTATTCACATTTGCTCCCTTGCTATCTTTCTCTAGAAAACACATCGCTATTCTTGACATGCACCAAGGATATGCCACATTATTGATTTCTGTAGTTGCATAAGTACATGTATTCCTTTAACATACCATTTATTTCATTTTTTAATCATTTATGTGGTAGATCTAGGTGTCACTATTGCATTGTATCAGAGATCTGGATCAAGTGTATTTTGCATGGAGGTGTAGCAGCTTGTACAAATTTGTTTGATCGTAGTAAAAGTTTATAACAGGATCGTCACGTCTCTAATATTGACAGTGCACATCAAGAAATATTTTGGTGAGATATGTAACTTTGTACTTTTTTTCGTATCTAACATTTAGGTTTGTTAGTTCAGTAGAGGAAATTGATAGGTTGATTTGAGTTAGCTTCCCTCGCTATTTTATGTTTCTTGTTAGTTGTGGTTGTTGCTATGAACTAAGTGAATTCGCTAATATACTAGAAACCTAGTTAAGTTCAAAAACTCTTTAACTGTAGTTAGGTTGCCCATTGTTTCTTAATCCGTTGTTTATTCTAGTTACGCCTTAGAACTCATTGAATTACCCTAGTAAATCTAGTGTCCTAGGTCACTCAATCAACTGCAAAACCCAACAAATATAACCATCATTTTTTCCTCTTTTCTTTCAATCGTTATGTTTCCTATGGTTTCATGATTTTAGCCTAAAATTTCGTTCCCAACAAGCCTTTGGATCTCTCCACAATTGTCCAGCGACCATATCGTTGGTGTTCCCGGAAAGGACTGGCTCCCTCTATGTTGATGTCTTGAGTAGGGCCCGACTCAAGACAACTTCTTAATAGATAAGCCTGGTTATTTTCCCCTTTCATCCTATTACTTTTGTTGACAATATTGTTCATTGTTGATCCCCATAGACTGCAGCTTTCTCATTCTAATATTGTTCGTTGTTGATCCCCATAGACTGCAGCTTTCTCATTCTGTTGTTAATACAACTTGCAACTTAGAATTAGTTGAATTAGCATAATCAATTGTAAAACCATAATTACAAAATTACCTTTTGTACTTCTTTCCATTTCTCTCTCCTAAGGTTTCAAGATTTTATCCTAGTATTTAATTCCCAACCATCCTTCAATTCTCTTCAATCTTTCAGGTGGTTTCCAACTTTGGTTTCCTTGAAATGACTGGTTTCGTCTAGGTTGATGTCTCGAGTAGGGATTGACTCATGACAACTTCTTTCTATATTAGACTTGTCATTTCCCCCCTTCATTTTTTTTTCTCTATGAACTATAGTTCCTTGTCGCATTGTAGACTTCATCTATGGGATCGATAAATCAACAACTCCTACCTCTTGCCTCTTTCCTTTGCTAGTTCCACCCTATTGTCTTTGCTTTTTCACTGTTGGTAATGTCCTGATGATAGGCCAAGAATGGCTCGAAACGTAGACACTAAACCATCATTCACCATAGACACTCTAGATGGTGCCATTAACCTTTGCTGTGGATTCTCAACCCAAAACCATCCTCACATTTGTTCGCTTGTTATCTTTCTCTAGCAAGGACATTACCATCCTTGACATGTATAAAGGATGTCCCACATTATCGTATTCTTTAGTGGGATGAGTACATGTATTCCTTTCACATCTCTTTTATTTTGTTTTTTAGCCATTTATATGGTTCATCTGGGTGTTATTATTGTAATGTATCGAAGCTATGGTCAAGTGTATTTTGCAGGGAGGTTCAACACTGCATAAAGATTTGTTTGATTGTTGAAAAGTCTCTAGGAGTATTGTGGCGGCTCATATTCGTGAATGCACATCAACACATTTTCTGGTGAGTTCCTTACCTTTCAAGTTTGGTTACCCTTTATTTCTTAATATATTGTTAAATGTAGCCGCAGCTTAGAACTACATCAAATTACCCTAGTAAATCTAGGGCATTAGGTCACTCAATACATTGTAAAACCCAATAAATTTAAGTTCATTTTGTCCTCTAGTCTTCCAATTGTTCTCTTCCCTAAGGTTTCTTGATTTTATCCTAAAATTTAGTACCCAAGCAACCTTTGGTTCTCTTTAGTCTTCTGAGTGGACTCAATCTTTGTTTGCCCAGGTAAAGATTGGCTCCCTCAATTTTGATGTCTCGTGTAGGGTCCCATTCGAGATTCCTTCCTACTAGATCAGATTGGTCATTTCCCCTCTTCATCCCCACCCACTTCTAGGCAATATTGTTCGTTTTTGGATCCCGTAGATTGCTGCTATGGGGTGGTTCATTGATCAACTAGTTCGCTAGATTTTCCCAAACATCTCCACTTATTGCCTCTTGCCTTCCCCTGTTCACCCTGCTGTCTCCACTTTTTCACTCTCTACGTCCTCGATAGGTTGATTTAACTGAGCTTTCCTCTCTATCATAAATTTCTTGTTAATTATGGTTGTTGGTAAAACTGACTAAATTTTCTTAATATTCTAGAGCCCTAGTTTAGTCAAACAATTAGTTAAGCCTAGTTAGCTTGCCCTTCTTTTTTCAATATGGTGTCAATCCAACATGCGTTTGAGAACTAATTGAACTACCATAATCAACTATAACACAATAATTACTAAACTTTGCTTTCTCGTTTCTTCCCTTTCTCCCTACTGAGGTTTCTTGATTTCTTCTTAAAATTTAGTTCCCAATCACCCTATGTTTTTTTCACTCTTCATGTTGAACCCCATTGTTTGTTTCCTCGACAACTACTGGTTCCATGTAGGTTTGTTTCTCGACTAGGTCCCGACTCGTGGCAACTTCTTACTAAATTTTACTGGTCATTTCCCTTCTACATCCTTTTCTTTTCACTTGGTAATATTGTTCTTTGTTGCATACATTAGACTTCATCGATATGTTTGATTAGTCAACAATTCCTACCTCTCTCATCTTTCCTTACGTAGATTTTCCGAATCATCTTCACCTCTTTCCTTTTGCCTTCCTTAGTCCCACCCTACCATCCCTGCTTTTTCACTGTCTGTGTAGTACCATTTGCTCGCTTGTTATCCTTCTTTAGCGAAGACATTGCCATTCTTGACATGCAACAAGGATATGCCACATTATAGACTTCTTCTGTTCCATTAGTACATGTATTCCTTTCACATCTAATTTATTCCTATTTTTAGTCATTTATGTGGTAGAACTAGGTGTCGTTATTGCATTGTATCAGAGTGTTGTTGCTGCAACTACTACCCCAAAAAACTATGTTGCACTAGCCTCGAGGAAGGGCGGATGCGGGGGACGTGGGAACAAGTTTCTGAGATGGCTAGAGCACACCCTTAATTTTTCCAAGGATGACAGGTTGGGGATGACAATTATATATATATATAACATTGAAATAAAAAGTAGAACTAATTATAAAATTCAAGTTACAGAAGGAAATATAAAGTATTGTCCAATCATCATTATCCATTGTCAAAACAAAATAATAAAGACTCAAGATACATGCCTAAGATCTAAAACTGAAAACTTTTAATAGTTCTAACTTATAAGTTAAGTATCAAAGATTAACTTAAAACTTGAAAGTCAAAACAGTAACAAAAATTTACAACATTGTATACATGAATGATGAATTATTTCGAAATTTAAATAGCAAATAAATTTATATCTGTAATCTGACATTTGTAAATACTAAATTATATCTTTATAAAACTATAATGGCATGTGCTAATATTTTTACACAAAAAAATAAAAATAAATAAAATATAAATTATCAAATATGAAATACATGTGCTCTGCAGCATGTTGTGGATGAGAGGGGGAAAACTCATTGTGAGTGTGAGCCTGTGTTGAGCTATGAACTCAAACTTTGAGCATGTGTCGAGAGCCAAAGATTTGAGAGGGGGACGCAAGCTGTGCCCTTCAAGCTGAGAGGGGTACACGTGGGATTGTAGGAAGGGGATCCATAGATGGGGGAGTCATAGATAGGAGAGTCGTGCACGGGACTATAGATGGGAGCTGACCTAGCAAGTAGCGACACACAAAGTGATGGGTAGAACCATAGAGCATAGGGTTATGCAGGTGCTAGAGTGTTGGAATGATGGGTAGACCATAAAGTTATGCAGGTACAGTGAGTTGGAGTGTAGGTTAGGAACGTAGGATAGAGTAGAGAGAATGGGAGGGGGCTGCGGGTTAGAGGAATAGGGGGAGGTTTAGGTTAGGATTTTAATTAAATTTTCTTTTTTTTGTTTTTAATTTTAATTGTGTAAGTTGAGGGATGTCCAGGAGTCCCTGATTGGTCAAGGGACGTTCTTGAGAATTCCCCAATTTTGACGGGTACGTTTAGGGTACGGATCATAAGTCCCAAAGTCACCAATGGAGTCCCCAATGAATCGGGGACGTTTCCGAGGAGTTCCAAAGTCCCCAAATCGCGGGAACGTAGAAAATGCCGAAAATTTTGGGGGGGACGAGTCCCTGTGCAACATAGCCAAAAAATTTAGCATTTTTTTAGGGCCCCCCCTTTTGAAATTTTTAGTTTTGCTTCTTAGGCAGTCTGAATTTTGAAATCCAGCATTCATGGCTTGTTTTTATCATGGGAAAGTTTCAAGATTTTTGGTTTTTTACTAAGTCAGAAAAGTTTCTTGTGAGCCACCACAGTGGATGGATCTTCATGTTTAACCCGCTACGATAGATGATTTTCGAGTTTTGATCTGTTACGGTGGACGGTTTGTCAAATCCTTGCCGCAACGGTGGGTGGGATCTTGGTTTGAATATCGGAACTACTTCCGATTCTTTTTCTCTCGCTACAGCGGATGGTTTTTTGAGTTCGGAGCTGCTGCAGTGGCTGATCTTTTTATTGCGCTTCGCTTGTTTTGTTGGAGCCGATGTAGCGGAAGTTTGTTGAAGGTCTAGCCGCAATAGCAGATCGATCTTGTCCTTTAAGCCAGTATAGCAAAGGAATTGTCTAAAGCGCACTCATTTCTTTTGCCCACTGCGGCGGATGATGTTTTTCTTTTCAGCCGCAACGGCGGGTGGGATTTTGCTTTGAATATTGGAACTATTTCCGATTCTGTTTGTCATGCTTCGTCAGATGGATGGTCATCTCTATGCCGCAACGACAGATGTTTTTTAACTTCCAAGCCCCATCCTTAACTTTGTTTGCCGACTCGCTGCGTCGAGTGAATGCATTTCTCTTCGCCGCAACAACGGGGGTGTCCTTTCTCGATAGCCCGATCCTCACCGAGCCTGCTTCAGCGGGAGAGTTTGTCAGTTTGGACTCTAGAGCCGCTACGACGGCGTTTTGGCCGTCGAGCTGCAAAGGAATGCGGGCATGCTACTAGGTCTTAAGCCGATGGTTGCGGCTGTGTTGGGGTTTGTCGAGTCACCGTTGTTTTCATTTTGACTTATCTGCAGTCACCCGATGCGCTATGTTTTGGCGCCATCAGTGTTTGAACCTCGTGTGTGCGGGTTTTAAATGCTTTACCTACCGTCGTAATTGATTTTTACCCGTGGCTAGCTATTTATACGCTGGTGGAAAGGTTTTTTACCACTGTTTGTTTTTACGATGAGCATTCTACGTTGTTAGTCGTGATTTTTTATCCTCTCTGAAGTCTTCGCGTGATTGGTGGAAGCTGTCATTTGGAGCTCACGTGGCGCATCATCCCAAGCATCCACGACTGTGTGTATAGCCTGTCGCCTTCCAGGTAGGTTTTCCATTTGCGTACTGTTTGATTGGTGATTTGATTTGAGTTTCGAGCTGTCAATGGTTGGTTCGCCGTGCAGGGGTGGGTAGATTTTTTGTTTTTGGGTTTAAAAGGGTTCCCCCTTGCATTTTAGGTTTCGTTGTTTCCTTTTCAAGTTTTAAACTTGTCGTGGCCGCCCTACTTGCTCGAAGAGCTTCACCATTTCGTTTCGAGGCGTTTCACCGACGAGCGTGTTAACTAATGATGAGTCTCCAGAGGCCCGAGCTTTTCGTCGGCATGGAGCTGACTTGCTTCTCGTCTTTGGGCGATAGTAGAAGCTGCGGTTTTCCCATGTCCAACAAACCCTTTAGGTTGTGGCTGTTGTATTGCATCTTCTTGCCGAGAGATCATGATCCTGGTGTTGGGACCTAGGGCATTGCCGTCATCCAAGCCTCGGTACACTATCTGCGGGCTGTGAGCCTCTTAGATTTTTTTGGGTTTCTGAGCGGAAGGGTATCGAAGGTTGTTGAGTTATTTTCCATTTTAAAGTGCCGAGGGTGCCCTAGTCAAGGCTGGCATGTGTCTAAAGGTTTTGTTACCAAGGTTTTGATTTATTGAGCTGCGGGGTGTTTTTCTTGTCTTGATGGCCGAGGTTAGCGGGGTAAGGCAAAATACTAGTGTTGTTTCTTAAAACGGTTTGCCTAAGCATATCATAACCATTTATTTTTTCCTCGTTTGAATGCATAAGTTTGTTTAATGATGTAAATGCTGAAACAATTTTTTTTTTTTTGTTATTGCAGTCACAGCTTATGCCAGAGAACATGATGAAGAAAGGCAAAAAGAAGGCGAAGATCGTAGATTATGATTCAGACGGAGAAATCTCACCCACAGCAAGGGTAGAAAGAATCTATGAAGATACAAAGCCAATCACAGGGGAAAAACCCGAATTCAAATGGGGTCAAATCTACCATATGCTTGTAGAAAAGAGGGTTCTAGAGGCAGGGTTGGAAGACCTAGCCCTATATGACAACATACTAAGATTTGGGATCACCAAGGTATCTAGACCTGATATTTTTCCTTGCGTAGAGGTCATCAGATGGATTCTGCCCAAAGTGGATGCAACAGGGATGATAATGAACAACGTGGAGGACAAAGGATTTGCATCCTTCACACCTGGATTTATAGCAAAAGCATATAACCTACCTCCGTCAGAAATTAGCATGACAACTGAATGGGTCAAAAATTTAAAATTTGATTACATAGATACAACAAAGATGATGGTAGCTGAAGGGAAGACTTTCAGGCACAAGCAATCCGGGGTATACGAAACTGCTCATTTACGTACCCCATACCGAATGGTAGTGCTGATGCTGAATAGGATTTTTGGTGGGGTTGATGGTAGAACTTATAAGTTTGGATGGATCCCACTAATTTACCATGGGCCATGAAAGGAACAATTTTCAACTGGACTGATATAGTAGCCAATAGCCTATCTACTTCCATTACTGCATCCCAAGAAGGTTTACACCAAAGGAAATCTGAATTCTACATGGGATCCTTTTTGGTTGATTTCATACTTTGCTTCCACCCATTTGAAAAGCTCAACTGCATGTGGAAGGGAGAGAAAGCCCCTATTTATGCAGTTTATCAGATATTGTGGGGACACAAATACCACAATTACTACAAGTTAATCTGTGAGGAGTTCCTGATGCCTCTGTACCAGCTAATTTTCTTAGAAGAGTGCATGTGCCTATCTGAGGGAGCTTTGGAATCTATCAAAGAGTTTGGGGATTCTTCTTCTCTGAAGAAGGCACATACCTCAGGATGTATGGGGGGACTAAAGCACCCTCATTGCTGCCAAGATATGCTACAGATTACATAGTTCATAAGGAGGTTGTAAGACAACTTTTCTTGGATGGTTTTGGAAGCCACTTATTTGATCTGAAAAAAATTGTGTTTCCACCACTGCCTTTTTATGTGGGGAGTTAAGTTTGCCAAAGTCAAGAGTGCTCCAGAGTTCGTTAAGGAACTGGAAAAATTTCACTTCGGAGAAAAGAGCTTTCACAGGAATGACTCACAGGGTAAAGTTGCAGCCCATCGAGCACTCCTTAAGGTAAATTTCGAATACATTGACCATGTGGACAAGGAGGAAGAAATATACAGGAATATTTGCAACATGACCACTTTAAACAAGAGGCTAAAAAACAAGACTACAATAGTTGGAGTTAAAGGCAGTAGCAGCAGTCTTCCAGAATCGAAGTGTTAAGAAGAAGAAGTTGCAAGAAAAGAAAAATAAGAGACTGCATGAAGACTAGCAGAAGGTGCAAGAAAACTTCTGGCTGAAGAAGCCCAGAGAGAGAAAGAAGAAGAAGAAGCTGACAGAAAAGAAAAGGAAAAATAAAACAGAAAGGAAGAAGAGGCTATCCTAGAGAAGATTGCAGAGTTAGAAAAATCAATAGCTCAGGAAACTCAAAATCCAGAATAGGAGATACAAGATCAAGAAAGAGCCACAGAAGAACAAAGAAAGCAAGATCAAGAGGACCTAGATGGTGAAAATCAGGGACAGAGTCCTACTCGGGACAATCTGGAGAACTTCCCTTCCACTTTCAGCAATATACTCACTGGAGGGCATCTCCCTATGGTTGAATAGGGGTTGATGCCATTTACCTCGTCTAAATAGCATGAAGTTTCATGCTTGGAGGACGTATTTTTTTATCCCAAAAGGAAGAGTCCATTGTGTGGAAAACGGATAAGACTTTAAAGATAGGAACTCAACCTAGAATCACCACAGTGACCAAGAAGACGGTTGTAAAAAATGTAGAAGATCCCAAACAAATGGCCTCCATGGGCGTTGCAACTGCAACTGCAACTTCTAATGCTCATAATATTAACAAGCTCACTGAAACCATTGATCAATAAAAAGGTAAAATGGCAGAAATGAAGGAGGTTTTAAGGAAGGAGGAAAGAGTAGGCCGAGAGTCTAATAGGAAATATGAAGCCACTCTTTCAGACTATGAGAAACTGCGGCAGAATTACCAAATCCTAGGGGAAGAAAGGGATAATTTGAAACATTCAAACATGGTCCTTGATAGGGAGAAGCAGAAGTTGGAGAGCAAGATAGCAGAAATGGAAGTTCAGAAATCCACAGCTGATCAGCAAGTAGAGGAGCACAGATTTTGAATCATAGAACTTGAAGCGCATAACAACTCCTTGGATGAACTTTTGAAGGCAACCAATGAAAGGAAAATAGAGATAGCTTCTCTAAGGGAGCATGCTCTCTTACTTAAAAGAAAGATATATTAAGTACAGGTCAAGCTGGCAGAAGAAATTTTCCAGATCAAGCAAGCAGAAGATCGAGTGCAGGAGATCTCAATAGTGGCTACTACATTCAAGGACAGAACCCAGGAAATTGCGGAGACCCTACAAGGCCAGTTGACATGGTTAGAAACAAACATAGAGCATCTAGAAAACACACTTGTAAAAAGTCCGAAAAAATTGTAGATCGAATATGATATTGTAAATTTCAATAGCAGAGCTGCTGAGAGGTTGATGGAAGTAGTAGAAAAGACAACGAACAAATGTGTAGAATTTTATAGGAAGATGCTTATAACTCAAAACAAATGTCTGGCCTCTTCAGCACAAAGGCTACAGGAATTTCTAGCACATGAAGAACACTTAAAACAACTGAAGGATACGCTGCAAGAGGATGAGTTAAATATTCAGTTGGTTAAAGGTTTAGATTCAAAGGTGATAAAGAGTTTAGTGGGCCAAGCAGCAATTAGTAACTGTCTACTAGAAGATTTGCTGAGAGTGACTCCTCCAAGAGTAGCAGACATAAAAGGTCAGCTATCCAAGCATGAGGTCATGGTTAGGTTTTAGAGCCCATAGATTTCGAGACAATTTCCTTAGATGCTTCAGCCTGGAAGCAATTCATAAATAGTTTGATTGGGCCCACTTAAGTGGTTTTTTCCTATTCACACATGGATATATTTGTAATATTTTGTATTTATTTTTTGAACACACTAAAGACAAATTTTATGTAACTGAAAATTGAGGAAGCCCAAAGGTGTAATGTCCTCTTTTGCTTAGGCATTGAGGACCAACCCGTTAACCTATGTGATTCCTATAGGTTCGAGCGGGTACTGACAGTCAAGGAATCAGCCGAAGACTTATGCCATATATAGAAGATCCAGGGCATCAATATTATATCACCATTGGGTTGAAGAGGGCCACTAGAGCCAAAGGCCACCTACATGCATGACATCCGGGCATTATTTAATGATGCATGCACCCGATTAAGTCTCCATGCGCTTGCATGCAAGTCAACAGCAAATTAGAAGATAAAGTGACCTAATTAGGTCAAAAGTTAGGGTTTTTGCAGTTGAGAGTTATAAAAGAAAGATAAAGTGAATGGAGAAGTGACTTATGTGATAATTGATTTGTGGAGTCGAATTGGAGAGCTCGGCGAGCTAAGTTGGGGTTGAGCGCATTCTCAGCTAACTGGTGTATTTCGGTAGCGAAATCTATCTGCCCTAGTTCATCATCAGGTTGGACCATCCAGGTTCAGCACTAGTTCATCTTCATTTTACATTCAACAGTTATTCCGGGAGGTTAATTATTCATCCAGCCAGAGGGTTTCACCGTCACACTGTGTCATCGTGATTAGAGACAAAGCAATTCGTTTTCCTACCTACAGGGTTTAGAACTTTCACATGCTGCTTCCATCATCATCAGAGGGGGTATTATAACCCTAGTGCACATCATTCGGGCTTCCAACAGCAGCTTATTTATTATTCTGGAGCTTATATAGTTTGAGAGGAGGGCGCATTCATTTGTGGAGGACGATTTGGTGTATCTCCTTATTCCTTCGGTAAAATCCTTGCATGCTGGGACCAGTCTCTTCACCATCAGCTGATCTATATACTCATATGTACATGCATTGATTTCTCCTATTTTATAGCATCTCAGTATTTTTTTAGGGCACATATTTGCATGCAACTGCATGCATGCAAAGTTCGGGGTTTGCTTTCCTATTTGATTAAGGAGTAAGTCTATTATCCATCTACAATATATATATAAACAAGAAAATATCAGTTTGGGATATTACAGTGGAATCAGAGCTATTTTCCTTGCCAGCTGTGGGCATGCAAAAATTATAAATGAATCCAGGAGACCCATACAACAGTACTCACAGGAGATAGAGGTATAGAGACAAAGAAGAGGAGTTAGAGGACATAGATTTGGGGAATAGAGAGTATCAGTTTGAAAAAGGCAAAGAAACAATGGCTGATGATGATAAAATAGCTTTCAATAGTCTCATATCAGCCATAAAAGAACTCACCACTGGGCAAAAAGAAATGATGAGCACCTTTAGGCAAATGATTGAGAAGAATGGGCCCACCCCACACAGTCCCTTATTTCCCAACAGCGATAGGGTATCCACTAGCAGTAGTAGGGAGCACTTACATACCAACATGCAGAGCCATCCCCATATATACAAGCCTTTTCGACCTACCATGCCTCAATTCTTAGATAGTCCAGCTGCAGTGCCTCTAGGACAAGCAGAACCAGAAGAACCCATGAGTGCCTATTTGAGAGAATATAGGGCTTTAGGAGAGGACTTCTATTCAGCCATGACCTTCACTGACTTCTGCCACTTTAAAAGTAAGAACAAACCCAAAGCTTACAATAAGCCATTCACCCAGAACTATGAGTTATAGCGCACCGTAGGGAAATTGACTATCCCTACCTTTGAGGGCACCCGGGGTGGCCCAGCTAGGAATTGGGTGTAGAAGTTGGATACATACTTCTAGCTCAAACCCATGATTGACACAGATGCCATTAAATTGGCTACTTTGCATTTGGACAGAGAAGCACATGAGTGGTGGTACCACGGGTTATTGACACTGGGTCACAACATCATCACCTCATACACAGATTTTACACAGAGGCTCATTGAGCAGTTTGATCGGAAGGATCCAGAGGTACACTTTAGGGAGCTGACACAGCTCAAGCAGACAAGGAGTGCATATGCTTTTATTTCTGAGTTTCAGAGGATAGTAGTCATGGTCACAGATATATCAGAGAGCAGGTTGATTATGTTGTTCATTGAGGCTCTCATTGAACCCTTATGGGGATGGGTCAAGTCTTATAGGCCCACCACCCTAGCAGATGCCATCAGATGGACTAGAGACTTGCAGGATGCAGTGCCCAAAAATAGGTTTCCTCCCAGGGCCAATGTTCCTATGAAAGATAAAGAAAGGAAACCATGGCCCAAGAAAGAATGGATGGACAATGATACCTGACAGGACCTTAGAAGAAAAAAGTTATGTTTCACTTACCAGGAACCATGGATACCAGGTCACAGATGTTCAGGAAAAGGAAAGGCCTACTAAATAGAGCTTTATTCCGACAGTGAGGAGGATGAGGATTACCAGGATCAGGAGCAGGGAGAGACAACAGAGATAGTTGTTGAGGGACAGGCCTCAGGAGGTACCATTGCTACCATGACAAGGGTTCCTAGATTCCACCCTCTTCGGATCAGAGGTACCGTACAGGGCCATAGAGTGAGAGTACTGATAAATGGTGGGGCACCCCACAACTTTATTGATGCTGCATGGGTTAAAAAGAGAGACATTTAGACTGAGAGTTTTGATGGGTTTTCGGTAGCAGCAGCAGGTCACACCATGCAGTGTAGTCAAAGGATTCCTAAATTAAAGGTATCGCTTGGAAATTATACAGTGATAAAGACATTCTATGTGGTAGATGTACCTGACATGAATGTGGTACTAGGAGTTTAGTGGCTGTATTCCATAGGGAAGTATTCCACAAATTACCAGACCATGGAGATGGAGTTTACAGGGCAGAAGGACAGAAGGTGGTATTGAGAGGGATGAATACCTAGCCTCCCACAACAGTAACATCACACAGGATGGAGGCAGTACTCCGGCAAGGAGATATTGAGTGGGTTGCAGAGTGTATGGTTACCTTCAGGAAACCACTAGATGAGACCACAAAACATCCAACAGATATAGAGGCCTTACTACAGAAGCACAAGGTAGTATTTGGAGACCTTCCAGCATGTCGACCTCCAGATAGGGGATTTGAGCACATTATTGAGTTAGAGGAGGAGACCCAAGCAGTTATCACCACTCCTTATAGACATCCCAAGAGGTATAAAGATGAGATCGAGAGTACAATAAGGAACTACTCAAGCTGGGATACATCAAACCTAGCTTCAGTCCCTTTGCATCTTCAGTAGTGCTAGTGAAGAAAAAGGATGGAACCTTACCATGTGCATTGATTACAGGGCACTCAATAAGAAGACCATAAAGAACATGTATCCCATCCCTAGGATTGATGAGTTAATGGATGAACTACAGGGGGCAAAGTACTTTTCCAAAATTGATCTCCGCTCAGGGTACCATCAGATTCGGGTTAGGGAACAAGATGTTCCAAAGACCGCTCTCCGTTGCCACTACGGACATTATGAGTTTCTAGTGATGCCATTTGGGCTCACTAGTGCCCCAGCTACTTTCCAATCATGCATGAACCATATTTTCAGGACACAGTTGCGTAAATATATTCTGGTATTCTTCGACGACATATTGATATATAGTTGGACTTGGGAAGAACATTTGAGACATCTTGATGAAGTACTTGGTATTCTACAGGAGCAGTCACTATATGCCAAAATGTCCAAGTGTGAGTTCAACATGCAGGAGATGTTGTACTTAGGACATGTGATAGGGGCCAACGGGGTCCAAGTGCACTTAGAGAAGATTCGGGCAATTTTGGAATGGTCTACACCTAAAAATGTGACAGAACTAAGGGGCTTTTTGGGCCTTTGCACCTACTACAGGAGGTATGTTAGCAGATTCTCACAGATGACTGCACCCCTCATAGATTTTACCAAGAAGGGAGCATTTAGTTGGTCGGAGGCAGCACAACAAACATTCGAGAAAATGAAGGAGGTAATGAGTTCATGCCCAGTATTAGCTTTACCAGACTTTTCTCAATCCTTTGTGTTAGAATGTGATGCTTCAGGAGAGGGAATTGGGGCAGTTTTGATGCAGAACAACCACCCCATTGCATTTGAGAGCAGGAAGCTCAAAGACTATGAGCGCCACTAGTCGATATATGACAAAGAGATGTTAGCTATCCTCCATGCACTAACCAAGTTCAGGCAGTACTTAGTAGGTGCCAGGTTCAAGGTTAAGACAGATCACAACAGCCTGAAATACTTTCTAAAGCAGAAAGAGCTAAACGAGAGACAACAGAAATGGGTAAGTAAAATTCAGGCTTATGACTTAGAGATTGAGTATGTAAAGGGGAAGAGCAATGTAGTGGCCGATGCACTTTCTAGACGACTAGCTACTTTATCCCTTATGAGCATCTCATCAGATTGGAGGTCTCATCTTTTGGTTGAGTACTCCAAAGATAAATTTGCTTGCGAGCTATTGGATGGACAGATTCAGGATGATAGGTATAGTGTCATTGATGATATCATATACTACAAAAACAGAATCTTCTTGGTTCCAGAGTCCCCTTAAGAAGAAAATCTTACAGGTATCGCACGATTCACCATTAGCAGGGCATCAGGGGTTTCTCAAGACCTACAGGCAAATTAGAGAAAGGTTCTCATGGAAGGGCCTCAAGAAAGATGTGATACAACATGTGAGGGAGTGCAACTTGTGCCAACAAAACAAAGTAGAGCACATCCACCCGGCTGGTTTACTACATCCCTTACCTATTCCTGAGCAGAAATGGGAGTGCATTTTTATGGACTTCATTACTGGGCTGCCCAAGGTCCAAGGTAGAGACTGCTTGTACGTAGTAGTGGACAGATTAACTAAGTTTGCTCACTTCTTTGCTATATCATCAGATTATTCAGCAGCACAGGTAGCAGAACTATTTTTTAGAGAGGTATTTAGACTCCATGGGTTACCCAAGACCATTGTCAGTGACAGGGACAACAAATTCACAGGAGCCTTTTGGCAAGTGCTTTTCCGGTTAGTGGGGACCGAGTTAGCCATGAGCACAAGTTATCATCCGCAGAGTGACGGGCAGACAGAGATTGTTAATAAATGGATTGAGGGATACTTGAGAAATTACGTATCAGGTCAGCAGAGGACATGGATCAAATTAGTTGGATTCGCTAAGGAGCCGCCGATTGACAAACATGTTCAATGTTTGATTCCAGTGTATCAGTTGACCCGTCTTCATGTCTAGCAAATATTGGCTAGCCAGTTTTTCATTTGAATAATTTTGACCATGGCCCCGCGGGGTTTGTAATAAAATGTGCTAGTAGGGTGTTTTGAATGGTTCGGTCCCCTAAGACGTAGAATTTCAACTAAGGTATTCCAGGGAGTTTTTTTCCCTTGACAATTATGCTTTGCCTATAGCCGAGTATAATTGATGAGGTTTTCTCTTGCTTCCTCCAAAGCTAGAATGCTTGATTTTTGAATTTTGGGCCTTGGGGGGTTATTAGAGCCCAACTGAGTATATATAAACCTACTAGACATTGTTAGAATAGACTATGGTCATGTCCTAAGTCACTAGGACCATCAAAAAAATTTCTGAAATTTTTTTACCGAACGGGTTAAAAAATTATTTTTTAATTTTTAGTTATTTCCCTAAGTGTTTTGATTAATTTTTCCATAATTTAAATGGAAAAATCCCGTTTGTAATAAGTTAGTCATCTGGACCCTGTTTTCAGTGATTGAAGGCTCTAACCTTAAGTCAAAAATCATTCTTGATCGGCCAGCCAGTCAGATCCAACTTTCAGATCATCAATCAGACACATAACGCTCATTTTCTCAAAAAAGTCATTTTTGGGGAAAAATGATTATTTTGGAGAAAATTAAAACTCTCCAAATTAATCCAAATTCAACGAAATAAAAGGCTAAATGACATGGCACGGAGCATTTATGATGATTCCAATCAATATCGGTCCGTTTCAGATTAAGTATCGGAGTGTAGCAGTTGAACTATCAGTAAAAAATTTGCCCTCTTTGGTCAAATTCGTCTTTGGTTGAAGTGTGGGTTATCTATTGGTTGGGTGATCATTACGAGGGAGGATGAGCCACCTCACCCCCCCTCATTACTCCAGCACTCAGTTACAACTCAGTTCAACTCCAAATCATCATGCCGAGCTCATTCAATTACTTCGGTGTTACTCTTAGTTTGGTTTTAGGGTTTTAGCTTGATCTCATTGTATAAATAGAGGCTCCTTCAGCTCTATTCAGATGGAGAGTTTGGCATAGAAACTCTGTTGGATTTTGTAAGCTTCTTTTTCTAATAAAATATTGAGACTTTGGAGGTCATTTGATGGGCTTTTGGCATTGTGTCTTCATCCTATGTGAAGTAATATCTCTTTCACCCTACCCTTGTATTGCAATTTGATTATTATGTTTATTGAAGACTAACAATCTAGTACTTAGGCTTCTAATCAAATCTGCATTGAGTGTTTGTGTCTTTAGGGATTGCATCTAGTAGGAGCTTTCGACATCTAATACCTTCACCATACAAGTGTTCCATTAATAATATATTTTGTTTACAGGGTTGCAAGCGGTTCCATATCTTTCTTACCTTCTCCAACAGACTTCAAAAAATTCTCTTGGATACATTGGTTACTACAAATGGATCTCTATTTTCAAGGTTCTATCCTATCTCTTTTCCACTTTTATAGAAGTTATCAAGTAATTTAAATCTTTATTTCAAGCTTGCTTGGCTTCTACTAAGTTAGATCTAGGCTTTCTAACCTTAGATCTACCTTTTCAAAGCTAGATCCATCTTTCTAAAGGCCCACTTTTAAAGATCTAGTTTCATTTCTAATTTTGTAAATCCATCTTTCTTTTTGCCTTGGAAAACGTGCACTTTTTCTCGATTTTCCACATTAGGGCTTACTGGTTTTTTTTTTGTGTTTTTTTTCTTTTAATTCTGGAAATTCATAAAATCAGAAATCTTTTCAAAAAAAATTTCAAATTTTTTTTATTTTATTTTTTAATTTTTTGACCTTTTTTCGAAAAACGTGCAATTTTGTACTTGCTGTTTTTTACTGATTTTCTGCAATTTTCTGCTATTTTCCAGATTCTGGAAATTACCTTAAAATGTTAAAAAATCTTTAATTTTAAATACGCAAAAAGTCTCAGGTTGTTTTGTCAAAAATCGTGCATTTTACATAAAAATCGGTGAGCTTTCCTGGTCCTTTCCAAGTTTTGATTTTGGGTCTCATTTCTTTGTTTTGATCTTTTGTTTCATCTCATAAGGCACTTGTCTTCTCATCCACTTAATCTTTTCAAATCACAGGTTAAATTTGGTTTCCTAACACTCTTACTAGTCCTTGTTTAGAGCTCTTATCCATAGGTGAACCAAAAGCAAAACCAAACAAGAAAGAGCAAGCAGAACTAGATCCAGAGATAGGGATCCAAAACCAAGAAAGAAGTAATTCTCCTTTGTACAAACTCATAAGAGTTTTTTCATTTTTACTTAAGCTAGTTCTCAAAAGTCCTGACAAGGATTAAATTCTCAAGGCATTTGTACTTCATTAATAAAACAAGGCTAAGTGGGATAAGGCCTCCCATACTTGGTTTTTCTTCCCCATTTGGGGAAGAGTGTCTTTGTTCTTAGCTTAGATTTATTTCAAGTACTTAGAGTAGTTTCATTTTTCGCAAAGTAGATACTAATTGTTAGATTAGCCCATTTTGCTTCATTAACTATGTTGATTACTTCATCTTTTAAGTTTTTGTATCTTTCATAAGTAATTCAACTGTTTAAAGTAGAAATCTCTTGAATCTCACTGTGTAGATCAAGAGTGCTCTCTATTGGAGAGTTGTCTTTTCATTGTTTAATAAATTAATCAATAAGTAAGACTCTTGAACTTGCAGTAACACAAGTCAAGAGCACTCTCTATCGGAGAGCATCATTAGTTTTGCACATCCTTGCATTAGGCATTTAGATTAGATAAGACTCTTGAACCTTTGTCATAAGACAAGGTCAAGAGCGCTCTCTGTCGGAGAGTTTAATTAATTGACTTAATAAAATATTTCAACTCACATTCCCTCTAATTAATTCACTTCATTGATATCCTTCACCTAGTATGCTCTGCTGACTTTCGAGTTGGGCTCGTACTCAGAACTGTGAACAGACTTGCTAAGACCGCAATAACAACATAATTAAAACTTTTACCCCATAACCAACGCATCAGCGTTGTCTCGATAAAATACTTAGGTAGTGGAAAAATTCCAAGTGTGGGCGCCGGGCAACCCAATCTGGACACTTGTTGGTTAAGTTATTGAACACCTAGCTTGTGATTCCAGACAAGTCCGTCATGTCTTCGAACGGAGCCACTGAAAGTATTTTCGGTTAGGTTTCCTAGACACTTTAAGCAAGATCACCATTAAAATCCTTAAAACTTACCAAGAGCACTCGCACAATTTAACATTCACCGGTTTAATTTCTAGACGTGTGTTTAATTCTGTGGCACATTTCAGCTTCATTGACTCCATAAGGCACTGGTCCTTGTTTTGTTTTGCATAATTATATTATTTGATCAATTGTCTATGGCTTAATATAATTGTTATCGCTGAATGCTTAATTGATGTCTAGAATTTAAATTTATCTTTTAATCTATTGTTGCAACGTGGATTGCTTTTTTGATCTTGTGTCACATTCATAATAAGTAAAACACCTTCAAATTATAATAACTCCTAAAAAACACCCATCCGCATTCGCAACCTTCAAAAAACACTTTAACAACCTAAGAGCCGTAGAAAACTCTTTTGTAGGGACCACCCCCCTTGGCTTCGTTAGGAGTTAGCTTAAACGGAGGAGCTAGGAGTAGGTGACAGTACCTAGCTCTGTGCTTGCCCCCAAGGTCACACCTCTCCCACTTTCCTAAGTGAGGAGACAACTTTCAATTGATTTTTGCTGGTAGTGTGCAATCGACAGACAACAGGGTCGTTCATTGAACAACTAGTTCACTAGATTTTCCCAAACATCTCCACATATTTCCCCTTTCCTTACCTTATTCACCATGTTGTCTCCACTTTTTCACTGTCTACGTCCTCGACAGGTTGACATAACTGAGCTTACCTCTCTATTGTAAATTTCTTGTTAATTATGGTTGTTGGTAAAACTGACTAAATTTTCTTAATATTCTAGAGCCCTAGTTTAGTCAAGAAGCTAGTTAACCCTAATTAGATTTCCCTTCTGTTTTCAATATGGTGTCAATCTAACATGCGGTTGAGAACTAATTGAATTACCATAATCAACTATACAACAATAATAACTAAACTTTGCTTTCTCGTTTCTTCCCTTTCTCTCTACTGATGTTTCTTGATATTTTCTTAAAATTTAGTTCTCAATTACCCTTGTGTTTTTTTCACTCTTCCCGTTGAACTCCATTGTTTGTTTCCTTGAAAACTATTAGTTCCATGTAGGTTGGTGTCTCGAGTAGAGCCCCACTCGTGGAAACTTCTTACTTAATTTTACTGGTCGTTTACCTTCTGCATCCTTTTCTTTTCTTTAGGCAATATTGTTCTTTGTTGCATACCGTAGACTTCCTCGATCTGGTTGATCGGTCAACAACTCATACCTCTCGCATCTTGCCTTACGTAGATTTTTTGAATCATCTCCACCTCTTGCCTTTTGCCTTCCTTAGTCTCGACCTACCGTCTCTGCTTTTTCATTGTCTGTGAAGTACCATTTGCTCGCTTTTTATCCTTCTCTAGCAAAGACATTGGCATTCGTGACATGCAACAAGGATATGCCACATTATCGAATTCTTTGTTTGCATTAGTACATGTATTCCTTTCACATCAAATTATTTCTATTTTTAATCATTTGTGTGGTATAACTAGGTGTCATTATTGGATTGTATCAGAGATATGGCTCAAGTGTATTTTGTAGGGAGGTGTAGCAGCTTGTACAAATTTGTTTGATTGTAGTAAAAGTCTATAGATCGAAAGGACCGAGGCGTCTCTAATATTATCAATGAACATCAACACATTCTCTGGTGACATCTTTAATTTTGGACTATTTTTCATATCTAACGTTTAGGTTAGTTAGGTCAGTAAATGTAATCGATATGTTGAGTTGAGTTAGCTTCCCTAACTATAGTAAGTTTCTTGTTACTTGTGGTTGTTACAAAGAACTAAGTGAATTGGCTAATATTCTTGAACCCTAGTTTAGTTCAAGAAGTCTTTAGCCGTAGCTAGGTTGCCATCATTTCTTAATCTGTTGTTTATTCTAGTTGGGGTTAGAACTGATTGAATTACCCTAGTAAATCCAAGGCCCGAGGTCACTTAATCAACTGCAAAACCCAACAAGTATAACACCATTTTGTCCTCTTTTCTTCCAACCATTATCTTTCCTAAGGTTTCTTCATTTTAGCCTAACATTTAGTTCCCAACCAGCCTTTGGTTCACTTCACACTTGTCTATGGACCCCATCTTTGGTTGTGCCGGAAAGCATTGGGTCCCTCAATGTTGATGTCTTGAGTAGGGCCCGAGTCAAGACAAGTTCTTAATAGATAGGACTGGTTATTTTCCTCTTTCATCCTTTTCCTTTCTCTTGACAATATTGTTCATTGTCGATTCACATATACTGCAGCTATGGGGTAGTTCACTGAACAACTCCTACCTCTTTCTTTCACAATACTTTTCCAATAATATCAACATCTTTCCTCTTTCCTTCCTTTTTGTCACCCTATTGTCTCCGCTTTTTCACTCTCCGCGTCCTCGATAGGTTGACTTAACTTAGCTTCCTTCTCTATTGTAAATTTCTTGTTAATTTCAGTAAAGGAAATCGATAGGTTGAGTTGAGTTAGCTTCCTTCTCTATTTTATGTTTCTTGTTAATTGTGGTTCTTTCTAAGAACAAAGTGAATTCACTAATATTCTAGAATCCTAATTTAGTTCAAAAACTCTATTGTAAATTTCTTGTTAATTATGGTTGTTGGTAAAAACTGACTAAATTTTCTTAATATTCTAGAGCCCTAGTTTAGGAAAACAACTCGTTAACCCTAGTTAGCTTGCCCTTCTTTTCTCAATATGGTGTCAGTCCAACTTGCAGTTGAGAATCAATTGAATTGCGATAATCAACTATAAAACCATAATTCCTAAACTATGTTTTGTCTTTTCTTCCCTTTCTCTCTATTATGGTTTCTTGATTTTTTATTAAAATTTAGTTCCCAATCACCCTTATGTTCTTTTCACCCTTCCTGTTGAACTCCATCTTTTGTTTCCTCCAAAACGACTTGTTCCATGTAGGTTGGTGTCTCCAGTAGGGCCTGACTCGTGGCAACCTCTTACTAAATTTTATTGGTCATTTCCCTCCTGCATCCTTTTCTTTTCTATAGGCAATATTGTTCTTTGTTGCATCCCGTAGACTTTATTGATCTGGTCGATCACTCAACAACTCCTACCTCTTGCCTCTTCCCTTATGTATATTTTCATAATCATCTCCACCTCTTGCATTTTTCCTTCTGTAGTTTCGTCCTACAGTCTCTGCTTTTTCACTGTATGGGTAGTACCATTTTCTCGTTGCTTATCCTTTCTAGTAAGGACATTGCCATTCTTGACATGCAATAAGGACTCACCACATTATCGACTTCTGCAGTTACATAAGTGCATGTATTCCTTTCACATCCCATTTATTTCATTTTTTAATCATTTATGTGGTAGAACTAGGTGTCATTTTTGCATTGTATCAGAGATATGGATCAAGCGTATTTTGCAGGGAGGTGTAGCAACTTGTACCGATTCGTTTGATCGTAGTAAAATTCTATAGATCAAAAGGCCCATGGCGTCTCTAATATTGGCAATGCACATCTACACGTTTTCTGGTGAGATCTTTGACTTTGGACTATTTTTTAAATCTAACATTAAGGTTAGTTAGTTCAGTAAATGTAATCGATATGTTGAGTTGAGTTAGCTTCCCTAGCTATATTAAGTTTCTTGTTAATTGTGGTTGTTGCTAAGAACTAAATGAATTCGCTAATATTCTAGAACCCTACTTTAGTTCAAGAACTCTTTAACCCTAGCTAGGTTGCCCATCATTTCTTAATCTGTTGTTTATTCTAGTTGGGGTTAGAACTGATTGAATTACCCTTGTAAATCCAAGGCCCCAGGTCACTCAATCAACTGCAAAGGCCAACAAGTATAACATCATTTTGTCCTCTTTTATTCCAATTGTTATCTTTCCTAAGGTTTCTTCATTGTAGCTTAAAATTTAGTTCCAAACCAGCCATTGGTTCACTTCACACGTGTTTATGGACCCCATCTTTGGTTGTCCCGGAAAGGATTGGGTCCCTCTGTGTTGATGTTTTGAGTAGTGCTCGACTCAAGACAACTTCTTAATAGGTAAGACTGGTTATTTCCGGCTTTCATCTTTTTCCTTTCTCTAGACAATATTGTTCATTGTCCATTCCCATAGAGTGCAGCTATGGGGTAGTTCACTGAACAAGTCCAGGCGCTTTACTTCACTATATTTTTCCAAAAATATCCACATCTTTCCTCTTGCCTTTCTTTTCTCATCCTATTGCTGCATCCTCGATAGGTTGACTGAACTTAACTTCCTTCTCTATTTTAAATTTCTTGTTATTTGCAGTCTTTGGGAAGAACCGACAACTTTTTCCTCAATTTCTCTAGAAATCCTACCTCTCGCCTCTTTCCTTACGTAGATTTTTCGAATCATCACCACCTCTTGCCTTTTACCTTCACTAGGTCCACCCTATCGTCTCTGCTTTTTCACTATTTGTGTATTCACATTTGCTCGCTTGCTATCCTTGTTTAGAAAACGCATCGCTATTCTTGACATGGATAAAGGATATGCCACATTATTGATTTCTGTAGTTGCATAAGTACATATATTCCTTTAACATCCGATTTATTTAATTTTTTAATCATCTATGTGGTAGTTCTAGGTATCATTATTGCATTGTAGCATAGATCTGGATCAAGTTTATTTTGCAGAGAAGTGTAGTAGCTTGTACAAATTCGTTTGATCGTAGTAAAAGTCTATAGTAGACTTGTGGCGTCTCTAATATTGACAATGCACATCTAGAAATATTCTGGTGAGATCTTTAAGTTTGGACTTTTTTTCTTATCTAACATTTAGGTTAGTTAGTTCGGTAAAGGAAATCGATAGGTTGAGTTGAGTTATTTTCCCTAGGTATATTAAGTTTCTTGTTAAGTGTGGTTGTTGCTAAGAACTAAATGAATTCGCTAATATTCTAGAACCCTAGTTAAGTTAAAAAACTCTTTAACTGTAGCTAGGTTTCCCATCGTTTCTTAATCTGTTGTTTATTCTGTTTCGGCATTAGAACTGATTGAATTACCCTAGTAAATCTAGTGCCCCAAGACACTAAATCAATTGCAAAACCCAATAAATATAACATCATTTTGTCCTCTTTTCTTCTAACCATTATGTTTCCTAAGGTTTCTTGATTTTAGCCTAAAATTTAGTTCCCAACAAGCCTTTGGTTCTCTTCACACTTGTCTGTCAACCCCATCGTTGGTTGTCCCGGAAAGGAAAGCTAACTCCAGTTAGATTTTTCAACACAGTGCAATGTGTTTGATGACAATGTGGTTGTGTTACATGGAAAACTATCTTATGAAAGCTAATACACATTAGTTTTCACTCATCGTGCCATGTTGCTAAAATGAAAGCTAACTCGAGTTAGATTTCCATCATAATGTAATGAGTTAACACACATAAGCTTTCCCTTATCGTGCCATGTTATTAGAAGGAAAGCTAACTCCAGCTAACTGTGCAACGATTTAAGGATGCAAGCTAACTCTAGTTAGATTTTTCAATGTTTTATCTTTACTCATCGTGCAATGTTTTAAGAATGAAAGCCAACTCCAGCTAGATTTCCATCATTGTGCATTGTGATTGATGACAATGTGGTTGTGCTAAATAAAAAAATACACTATGAAAGCTTACACACATTAGATTTTACTCATCGTGCAACGATTTAAAGATGAGAGTTGACTCCAGCTAGATTTCCAACACGATGCAATGTGCTTGATGACAATGTGGTTGTGTTACATGGAAAACTACCTTATGAAAGCTAACACACACTAGCTTTCACTCATCGTGCCATGTTGTTAAAAGGAAATCTAACTCCAACTAGATTTACATCATGGTGTAATGATCTAACACACATAAGTTTTCTCTTATAGTTCCATGTTGTTAGAAGGAAATATAACTTCAACTATATTTTCATCATGTTGTAATGTATTTGATAATAATGTGACTGTGTTAGATGAAAAACTAGTTTATGAAAGCTAACATACATTAGCTTTACTGACCATGCAATGTTTTAAGAATGAAAGTTAACTCTAGCTAAATTTTCATCATGGTGCATTGTGATTGATGACAATGTGGTTGTGTTAGATAGAAAACTACATTATGAAAGCTAACACATTATATTTAAATCATCGAGCAATAATTTAATGACGAAAGCTAACTTCAACTATATTTCCATCATGAAACAATGTGATTGATGACGATGTGGTTATGTTAGATGAAAAACTACCTTATTAAATCTAACACACATTAGCTTTTACTCATCGTGCCATATTGTTATAAGGAAATCTAACTCCAACTAGATTTGCATCATGGTGTAATGTATTTGATGACAATGTGGTTGTGTTATATGTAAAGCTGCCTTACGAAAACTAATACACATTAGTTATTACTCAGCGTGCAACGTTTTAAGAACGAAAGCTAACTTTAGTTAGATTTCCAACATAGTACATTTTGATTGATGACAATGTGGTTGTGCTAAATAGAAAACTACATTATGAAAGCTAACGCACATAGATTTCATTCACTGTGCAACGATTTAAGGTTGAAAGATAACTCCAGCTAGATTTCCATCACGGTGCAACTTGACAATGTGGTTGTGTTAGGTAGAAAACTAATTTCAGCTATATTTTCATCATGGTGTAATGAGCTAACACACACGAGCTTTCACTCATCGTGTCATGGTGTTAGGAAGAAAGCTAACTCCAACTAGATTTCCATCATGGTATAATGTATTTGATGACTGTTATCACATATATCGTAGTTGGGCTACCATACACTATTTTTCATATTACAATACATTTTTCAGCCAGTTCCCCTACATATGAGATGTTGAGATGAACATCTATGATGGATCATGATCTTGTTGATGGATTACAGTACTCTCCCATGCCATGACTGAGTCTCAAGACACTCAAATTTGAGGATTGATGTAGTCATTTTATCTATTTGCAGAACAATTATTGATGCCCAGATTTGTATCAGTGTTTTCTCATTGGACTAATGTTGGTTCAGATGGATTGTTTGCATGTTTATGACTCAACTTATATGTCTTGTGTTATGGTTATTTTTGCTCTCATACTCATTCTTGTAACATGTATTACCATTTAGTGTCATGATCTGGAGGTCATATAAATATGTGGACTTAGATGTATTAATATTATGTATTGATGTCCTTACTCAGACCTAGAAGTTCTTGATCTATACTCATTGGTTTTACCCTTCTTAGAGAGAATAGAGGTAGTCATTCCCACCATACTTTGGCTTGCTAGTGTTGGTTTCACCACTCACTGTCTCCACCCATCCATTACCTTCCAATTATGTTTCTGACCCGACTTACTACTTGATTTGTGGCATGGAGGACCTTTCCCCACTAGAGCCTCTATGATTGCATAAGCTTCCCTATTTATTTGTGTCTCGGCTCTGAGTTGCCTAAGTTGTGTTGGCTAACCTAAAACTGTTAGAATAATCAAACCCATAGTATTACCCACTTAGACATTAATTCATTTATTTTTGTCTTATTTGCCTAGTTCATGAGTACCACCATGTTCAAGTTGCTAATTGCCTATCCATAGAGGTCAAACTTGCCATCTTTGACTCATGTAGCGCTTGGAAAAGCCTTAGGAATCAAATCTGCTTTATTCCTGGCCTCCTAGGCGCCCTTCTGCTTTTTCTGCTTTATTGACTGCTTTTTCAATTT
>LPNX010755387.1:758940-849676 GCA_001517045.1 Pseudotsuga menziesii | reverse complement strand
AGATTCTACAATTTTGTTTTACAGTCCATGTTTAAGGGAGGATTTTCCCAAGTTGGTTTTGCCTCTTTCCTTGGTTGTATGGACTTGCAGTATGTAAAATGGTGACTAAACCTTGTTGCTAGGCCCTACATTTTTGATTTATTACTCATAAAGTCAGGCTTAAGGGGGGGTGTTAGAATAATCAAACCCATAGTATTACCCACTTAGACATTAATTCATTTATTTTTGTCTTATTTGCCTAGTTCATGAGTCCCACCATGTTCAAGTTGCTAATTTCCTATCCATAGAGGTCAAACTTGCCATCTTTGACTCATGTAGCGCTTGTGAAAGCCTTAGGAATCAAATCTTCTTTATTCCTGGCCTCCTAGGCGTCCTTTTGCTTTTTCTGCTTTATTGACTGCTTTTTCAGTTTTTAAAGCACATAGGAAAGCAAGACTAGGTGAGGTGAACCTGTTTTATTCCCCTTTCATCCTCCACTCTTTCCTCCATGCAAAAGCATGTGTGAGCTGCCATTTCACCACTCATTAGCTTGCCCATGCGCCCTTGCCAATTCGTGAGCCTCATGACAGATTTGGGATCAGCTTTTTACACCTATGGGGGATTTGCCTATTTTGGGTAAGCCTGCTTTATGCTAGTTTTGGATGCTTCCTCATGCATTCGATTTCCTCATGTATTCTATATATACAGCAGCCTATGTTATTGCAGGGTTGGCTATTGTACACTCAGTTAATATAATTTTGTGTTACAGCTCCATATTCAGTCTCCATTGTTAGCAATTTTGCATGATCAATTGATAATTGTTGTGGGTAAAATTAATCTATTGCTGGCCTGAATTTCTACAGAAACAAAAAGCGCGGTCATCAATACAATGTATTTGGAAATGAAATGAACATCTTATAAAAAATCTCATTCATGAAAAGTAGTGTTTTTAAACATACGTGAATGTAAGGCTAGCCTAATGAAATTGGCTTTGAAGTACAATGAAAAGAATATCTTAAAATAGTCATGAAAAGTAGTGTTTTTCAACATACATGAATGAATAAGCCTAAATAATAAAAATCCGTGTAATAAAAACATGGACCAAGGCTATGGAAAATCAAAGGCCCAAAAAAAGCAATGGTTCCTAAAGTTATATCTAAGGATTGTTAGCCTTACTTGTATTGAGTTGGATTGTGAACATTTGTTAAGGTGAATAAGCACCTCTGAAGTAACTCACCAATTTGTGAGACACTGCCATCCCCTTTGTTGTTGCTTGTCTGTCATATGCTAGAGTGAGTATCCCCTTTCCATATCCGAAGTGTCACAATTTCAAGTTGGTAGTCACCCTTTGGCCTATCCATGTGAATTTTATCTCCCACCCTTCACTAGCAAAAAGATTACAACTATGAAGTGAGTATGGTTTTGAAATTCTGGCCTGAGTTATAGTTAATAAATGAAATCCTTTATATGTATTTCAAGTTGGTAGTCACCCTTTGGCCTATCCGTGTGAATTTTATCCCTCACCTTTCACTAGCAAAATGATTACAACTATGAAGTGAGTATGGTTTTGAAATTCTGGTCTGAGTTATAGTTAATAAATGAAATCCTTTATATGTATTTCAAGTTGGTAGTCACCCTTTGGCCTATCCGTGTGAATTTTATCCCTCACCCTTCACTAGCAAAATGATTACAACTATGAAGTGAGTATGGTTTTGAAATTATGGCCTGAGTTATAGTTAATAAATGAAATTCTTTATATGTGGTTGATAGATCGCTAGAGAAATGATTACTACTTGTTATAAGTGTTATTTGAATGGTTTGTAGAGCATGTCTTGACCTATGAACACTTGTAGCAGATGGATGCTAGCCTGAGTTATATTACTGGTTATATGGTCATTTACAGATTATTATTTTGTATATTTGGATGTTGTAGATGATCATTTACAGACCTAGAGAGGATATGCGTATACACCTTAGATGGATTTGGACTCTCCGAGTTCAGTGAGACAGCGTGTTTTCAGTTCTGGGCACTTGCAGAGATGATTTGGCTCAGTGTACTCTTTTGGTGCAGTTTTTCCATACTTGATGGCCTGTCTGAGCAGGGAGATATCTTTCTTGGATATCCTAGGGAGTTGTATGAGGGTTAGGGGGTCCATCCACTTGATTATACCATATTACCCCCTTCCCATATAGCATGGTGGGCTTAGTTGGATAACGCAGTCACCCTAGGAGGCATTTTTTGGCACTTCTCGTTTCCCGAGGAAGATACAAAATAATTAAAATGGCTATTGAAGAATTTGATTTGGGATACTGAGGCAAGGAAATTGCATGGGATGAGTTTTGATGATGGGAGTGATTTCTTCCACTCCTTCTCCAGTAGTTGCAACACTTGGATGGGCCCACATCTATTTGTTTTGGGCATATTTCATTATTTTTCTGGAGATCTTTGGAGGCTCATGATTTCCTCAAGGAGGTACAATTTCACAGTTTAAAAACTATATTATTTTATTGTGCCATGGGGACACCCAAAGGGAGTTAGTTAACACTCCTTGGACCCACTATGTGCTTCATTTATTTTTTGTTGAGTGGGATCCCCTCTCCTAGGGAGATTTAGTCCACTTTTATATTATACTATTGGATTGATCCATGTATTGTATGTTGAAATAATCTCAACTGTTGATTATAACATTTGTATCTTTTAATATTAGCCACTCATTTGAAAAGTGGTTAGGATTTTGTTTCTCTCATTCCTATTTAAAGGAGAGAGCTTCTCATTTGTAAGGGGTCTTTAGCTCTTGGATTTGGATAATAGAAAACTATTCTTGTGGAAATTTTCTGGATCTCCTTTGCATCTGGTGTTCTTAGATGGTGATTGGAAAATCTAATTCTTCCTAGCATTTGAGTATTTGTTGTGAGATCTATATATTTTCGAAAAACATTGTCGTGTCTACAGGAATGCAGCTTCAACTTGATCATTTTTGCAGGGGTTCCTCAACTCGCTTAGCTTGGATGCGTTTTGTATCAGGGGGATTTCAATAGTATCAATGCGATCTATGATTTCATCTTGCTATTTTTCTGTAGCATTTGTTCTTTTCTCATGACGCAACAAATTTGATTTGGTTGACGTTTGTTGTGTAGGAGAGAGGGCGCAATGGCTTCCTTGGGCAAAACGTTGGATGTAGAAACTTCATCAAATCTTCTCAAATTGATCGGGACATCATAGATCATCACTATCAAGGAATCTACAAAGTTTTCTAGGTAAGATCTACAGGTTGGTGTCTCTTTTCTAGATCTCAATCCATTGGAATCTTCATTTTATGTTAAAACCTTAAATATTAAAAATATAAAAAAATATTGTGGTTCAAACCACTTGAGTTCTCGGCAAACCATTTCTGGGTTTTGTAGATCGGGTCAAACCCTAAGTGGGTCTTCAAAATTGTTTTTTCTAAAATTGCTTCATTTGGCCCAAATCCCAAGGCACTGTTCTCTAAACCCTAGCGCTATCCTTTAGGTTGCCTTCTTCTCTTGTGATTTGATCTTTTCCAACAAACCATTTTTGGGTTTTGTAGATCAGTTCCAGCCCTAAGTGGGTCTTCTTCAACGTTTGGCTAAAAGTGACTCCATTGACCGAAATCCCAAGGCCTTTGTTCTCCAAACCCTAGTGCTACCCTTCTTTTTCCCTTTTTCTCCAACGTTTTGACTTTTTCCTTGTGGCTTGGGTGCTTTGACACTCTCATACCTTCTTTCGAGTTTATCCACCGGTACTAGATAGCCCTAATCCTGTTCTTTCCCTCTCTGCATTGGTCACGTTTTTCCCTCTCTGCATTGGTCACGTTTCCGAAGGCAGTGGATATCTCATTCTTTGGCTAGTACCTTGATCCCGGATCTAGTATTGAGCTCATAGGTCACTTGTGTCTTGAAATTGGATCAAATCTCACATCCTATAAACCTTAATCCAAGCCCTAGTTCACCTAGTGACGTCATCCATAGATATAGGGTTTCCTCAACCTCACACCTTATGTACTTCAACTCCATTTGACTTGATCTGGTGTTTAGGTCTAATCTCTCCTGTCGAGAGTAGATATGGGTCTCCCCCATTGTTGTCTTGGGCTAAGACAACATTAAGTGAAGAATGCCTCGATTTGCGTGACAACCATCCATTTAGGAGTCGAGACAATCTTGGTTCCACCTCCTTAGTTTCTTGTCCCTCTACCATCCATCCTGGATCCATTTCATATAGGAAACTACAAGGTTGGTGATAACAATGACAATGCGGTTGTATTAGATGGAAAACTATCTTATGAAAGCTAACTCCAACTAGATTTCCATCATGGTGCATTGTGATTGATGACAACGTGGTTATGTTAGATGGAAACTACATTATGAAAACTAACACATTAGATTTCACTCATCCTGCAATGATTTAAGGACTAAAGATAACTTCAGCTAGATTTTTGTCATGGTGTTATGTATTTGATAACCATGTGACTCTTTTAGATAGAAAACTACCTTATGAATTCTAACACACATTAACTTTCACTCACCGTGCAATGTTTTAAAAACAAAAGCTAACTTCAGCTAGATTTTCATCTTGGTGCAATGAGCTAACACACATTAGCTTTCACTCATCGTACAATGCTTTAAGAGCGAGAGCTAACACGTTGTTAAAAATAAAGCTAATTATAGCTAGATTTCCATCATCGTGTTATGTATTTGATGACAATGTGGTTGTTTTAGATAGAAATATACCTTATGAAAACTAACACACATTAATTTCACTCAACGTGCAATGTTTTAAGAACAAAAGCTAACTCCAGCTAGCTTTCCATCATGGTGCAATGAACTAACACACATTAGCTTTCATTCATCATGTCATGTTGTTAGAAGGAAAGCTAATTCCAGCTAGATTTCTATCATGGTGTATTGTATTTGAGGATAATGTGGTTGTGTTAGATGGAAAACTAACTTTGGACAACTAATACACATTAGCTTTTATTCACCGTGCAATGTCTTAAGAACAAAATCTAACTCCAACAATATTTCCATCATAGTGAATTGTGATTGATGACAATGTGGTTGTGGTAGATGGAAACCTACATTATGAAGGCTAACACACATTATATTTCACTCATCGTGCAACGATTTAAAGACGAAAGCTATCTCCAACTAGATCTCCATTGCGGTGAAATGTGGTTGTGCTAGATGAAAAACTACCTTATGAAGGCTAACACACATTAGCTTTCTCTCATTGCACCATGTTGTTAAAATGAAAGCTAACTCCAACTAGATTTTCATCATGGTGTGATATATTTGATGACAATGTGGTTGTTTTAGATAGAAAACTACCTTATGAAAACTAACACACATTAGCTTTCACTCACTGTGCAATATTTTAAGAACGAAATCCAACTTCAGCTATATTTCCATCATGGTGCAATGTGATTGATGACAATGTGGTTGTGTTAGATTTAAAATTGTATTATGAAAACTAGCACATGTTACCTTTCATTCAAGGTGCAATGTTTCAAGAACGAAAGCTAACTGTAACTAGATTTCCATCATGGTGCAATGTTATTGATGACAATGTGGTTGTGTCAGATGAAAAACTACCTTATGAAAAGTAACACACTTTAGCTTTTACTAACCGTGCAATGTTTTCAGAACAAAAAATAACTCCAACTAGATTTCCATCATGGTGCAATGTGATTGATGACAATTTAGTTGTGTTGGATGGAAAAATTCCTTATGAAAACTATTGCACGTTATGTTTTACTCACCATGCCATGTTGTTAGAAGGAAGATAACTCCACTAGATTTCCATTATGGTGTAATGTATTTGATGACAATGTGGTTGTGTTAGATGAAAAAATACCTTATGAAAACTAACGCATATTAGCTTTTAGTCACATTGCAATGTTTCATGAATGAAAGTTAACTCTAACTAGATTTTCATTGATGGTGTAATGTGATTGATGACAGTGTGGTTCTGTTAGATGGAAAACTACATTATGAAAACTAACACACATTAAGTTTCATTCATCATGCAACATTTTAAGAATGAAAGCTAACTCTAACTAGATTTCCAACACATTCATACACATACATCAATAATATAAGTGCCATGTCCAAAGTCAAATAGGAATTTGGTGGTTTTATTTGAGTTGAATCTGTCATTCTCTAATACTTCTTGGATCCCTTATTGTTATCTCTTCATGTATATTTTATGTAATTGATATGTAAATTCCCTTTTGCTAGTGCGCACAAGATGTAGGAGAACAATGTTTCGTGGCATACAAAAGGGCTACCCTATTGTTTTGAATTATTGTAACTATATTACTTTTTTGAACAATACACTTCATATGGTTTAACCTTAATTACAAACTACAATTCAAATGTGTTACAAAAATTGGGAGGAGTTACAATGGAAAATATAATTTTGACAAGAGGGGGCTATGTTGACCTCCTAATTAATGGTCAAGTTATTGGACTAGGAAGGGTTGAATCTATAGAGGCTACAACTCATTATGGTGGACAAAGGCTTAATGTAGGATATGCTATGGTTTTGATAATTGATGTCATTGAACCACATTTGATTGTGGAATATGTTGATGAAGGGGACTTACATCCGACGGAAGATCAATAACAAAGGTAAATCAAAATCTTGAAGCACATGTTAAGTATTTTTTTATAGTACATTGCTTTTTTTATAGCAAATACTGAGTTTGTTTAATTTGCTGTATAGGTGCAAATGTCTCATCTGCATTTTCTATTGGAGACAAGGTAGATCTTTTGAAATGTGGAGTGAAGGTGGGTGAAGGCTCCATATTCAATACAAAGATTGGTAATAAGGTGCATGGAAGGATTGCAAATAAAGGATCCATCGTGGTTAACATTGAGAAGGTGTTAAAACATGATGCTCTTTTGCCACATCCAACAAGATTTGATGATACACTAGGGGTGCATTGGGATATTATGAGATTTGGCCAGAATCAGATTTGGAACCTCATTGTCATGATCATCCAGTAAATATTCCTCAAGATAGGCTTACATTCACATGTAAAAATGTTTCTCTTACACATGAATGCACGGGAACAAGCATGTGCATTGCCAAAGGGATCATAGTTAATGTCAGTGAGGATGACATGGTTGAGGGTGAAATGTGAGGTGAAAAGGAATTCAGTGTTTTTGTGGAAGACATAGATAGAATTTGTGAAAGATGTAGGATTGGAGATAAGTCTATACATTGTTTGGTTAGATGGACAATAAATAAGTTGGTGGACAATGAAGGAGAGATTTTAAGGGTGAATGAAAATTTTAGGGAGGCACACAAGGAAATGGCGGAATGGGTTTTTATAGAGGACACAAGTCCCTTCAACACATGGGATGGTGATCTTTATAATGAAAAATATTCAGACTCAATTGATATGCGCGTAACGAGGCCATATAAAAGGATTAAATGAGTTGTGGCTACAGAAACAGTTGGAAACTTTCAAATACAGAGAGATGAAGAGAAAGAAATCCAACTTTTTGTAGCGAATGAATGTTGCAAACAAGATTGTCTTCAACATGTGGATAGGAAACTAATTGCAGCTGCTAGGAGTATGAAACTCTTAAAGAAATGGCATTAGGGAATTTGTCTTGAATTCACTCCTTTCCAACACAATCATGTCAAATATCCATGGCCATGGCCTACCTCCTACTGTTAGGAAAGTAAAAAACATGAGGTTTAATGGAGATATTATTTGTAAGAAAGCATGATACAAGATACATAATATTCCTCAAAGCACCTTCTATACTTACCAACATAATTTCCAACAAGGACATGTCAAAGGAATTCATGGTAACACCAGCAAATGCAAACCACGTGCACATACTGTGGAAGCCATAGAAATATTTCACAAAATTGTAATGGATAAATCAGATTTTTCACCGAACCAAACACGACAAGTTGAAGAAGATGTAACATCTGCTCCTTTAAGATTGTTTCCATCAATGTACACCCAAAGTTCTTTGTTAAAAGAGATCAATGAGGCTCTTCAAGAACTCAATTTTCCATCAATATCACAACCAACAATGAGCAAGATTTGGAATACTCATTTTCCAGATGTGGCATTCTCAAAGAACACTAACTTCAGTAATGTAGTGAATGTATCGTGTTGAAAGCACATATGAAGACAATGATTACAAAAGAGTTGGAAGAAAAGGCACGGGCTAGACTAGAGAAACATAACAAGAATCTTATGTGGAATATATTGCTACTATGCCCACATAATTATGTCAATGTGATATCCAAAGGAATACTTGAGCATTATTCATGTGTTGCAGCTGCAACTATTTCCCATTTTTTTTAAATTTTGGACCCTCCTTTTAATTTTAGCTTGCCTGGATTTGTTTGGGATTGCTGAACTTTGTTGTTCCTTTGCTACATTTTGGGTTGTTTGAAGTTGAATTGAGGTCAAATTGTTTCTTCTTCTTTTCGGAAAGTTTTTTTTTGTCAATTGATGATTTTTGTTGTGGAACTTGAAGTTCTTAGTTTATGGATAATTTCCTTTTTCGTTGTTGGAGGTCGTTTGAACAGTGAATCGGGGCAGCAGTTTTTTACGCAGCCGCTGTTGTGGAGGTTAAGTAATGAACGTCCCGATGGACAATTCTTATTTTCGCCAATGCACTTTTACTTAAATTGTTTTGGATTGCCAACGAGTTTATTTTACCCCGGTCGGAGCATTAGTCTCCTATATCACTGTCGTTTCAGAGGACGAATAGAGAACTTGCCGATGGATAAGTTTATTTTCGCCGATTCCGTGGTTCGAACCTTTTGCCTTGCGATGATTTTTTCTTTTTTGTTTTCGCTATCGGAATGTTTTTGACAAATAGTCAGAGTCTTTAGTCTTCCCGATCGCCAACGTTTTCTATTATTGTGAAAGCCATAGTTAATCTGTCTCCAATCATTGCGACTGCGCAGTACGCTATCTCTCCGACGTTCAGTTGGTTGATTTGCCAACGCGGTACTAGTTAGTCCTCCGAGCCTTCGATCGTCGATGTTATCGGTTGGTTGCGAAGCTTTTAGTTTGTCTGTCGCCCGCCATTGCGGCTCCTTAGCGAATTGATAGTCCGTTGCTGTAGTGGTTCTGATATCCGATGCTGCAGTTTTTTAGTGTTTTATTTCTCTGACGTTTTATTTTGATTGCGGGAACTGTAGCCTGATGGTCTTCCGCTGTTGCGGCTCCATAGTGGATTGTCTACCCGATGCTTAGTTTTTTCCCGTCGGTGAGGATTTTTCCTGTTGTTTTTTGTGTTTTTACCCTATTTTATGGGCAGCAGAGGTTTCTGATTCTTTTGATCATGATAGAGTTTTCGCGATGAGAACATAGTGCAGGGCCTCACATTTAATGATTAGTTTTATTTATAGTGTGGTTTACGTTTTCTTGAATGCAGTCCGTATTAATGTTGAGTTTTTTGTTTTAACTGCAGACGGACTTAGGATGATTTTCAGATCCAGTTTGATGATTGCTGCTGCGAAGAAGACGTATCTAAAGGACAAAGCAGAAGGGATTTGGCTGAAGAAAAGAAAGTAAGAAGCATAGATGTGGCTCAAAGAGAAGATAATGAAGGTTTGAGATCAATAGGATCTCAAAAAGACCAACGGTTTATTGAGCAGAATCATTAGCAGTAGAGGCCCAGGTTTGGAAAAGGTTCATCAGTTACTAAGCTGGTCCCTCTTTACAAAGTGCTTTTAAATATTAATCTAAAATATAACGTATTGTATGAATCATGAGCACTCACAATAGGACCAATTTGTGAAATTAAATGGTTCGGGGAAACCCAAAGGTCACCTGAGGGGGCAACCCAAATGTTTCGCTGTTTTATATAAATATAGGAGAGTTAAAGCAAATAAAGAACTTTTTCCCAGATAGATTTGTGAGAGTCTGATGTAAGAAGAACTATTTCCTTTTGCATAAAGAAATTACAAGTTTCTTGTTGGAGAAAGCTTTGTGGAAGGTTTCAAATGCTGTGCTATGGATTTGTTGAATGTGAACTATTTCGTTTTCAGTTGTTATCCATTAACTGTGAGATCGTTCTAACTCTTTGAACCTATGTTCTTGTTATGAATGCTCTCTAGTTTATTCTATGAAATTTCCACTATGAGTAATGAATGTTGTTCATAAACAATTAGCTATCTAGTTGTTCATATATCTATAAATGTTCATGTGTTTTGAAATAAATAACAACTATGTGTGATTTTTCTTAATGCATGCACAAAATACATTACTCATTGTTGAATAATAATCTTGCTCCCTAGGGATAGGTTAGATAGTTTTATTTTTTTTCTTGCTGTGTGTGGTTTAGATGCGAGAGAGTTAAGATGAGAGATAAGAACCTGCGCATCACATTGTGACCGCTCCTCGTATTCTTTATGAATCTGCATTTTTAGATAGGCACTTGCATCTCATACTTAAATACAAAAACTAAAAACATACACGGTGGACCGGGCCGTAACCGGTAAAGCCCTTTATTTTTGTTACTTGACCTACGGTAGTTAGACCATAAACCGGACGGATTCCCCATACCAAATAGTAACAGGCTAGTTAGGAACGTTTACTAGGGAGAATCCCTAACTGTTGTTACTTGCAATTTTCCAAGCCTCAATAGTTTTTGGTGCTAGAAGGAGGGCAGCCAATGCATGGCTGGCCGATGAAACTTATTTTCTCGAGGTTATTCCACCAGTGATAGTTCTAAAAGTATTTTGTTTCCCAATCCAATCCCTGAAGAGAAGGGTAAAGAGCATCTGTATTTTGTCGATAAAGAAGTAGTTAATGATCTGAGAAGACATACTAGGGCATATGTGAAGAAGATTGGAGGATTATCAATTATTCTTGTCTTGCCCAGAAGAGAATATAAGAAGAAAGACTGTCCTATATTGGAAGACATCGTGTTGGTTTGAGATTTTGAAGAACTGGTAGAAATAGCATTACAGGAAGTTGTTCAGCGTTTGAATCAAGTGGTTCCAAATACACCTTGTTGTTCACCTGTTCATACCCCTGTTCACTCACCACCTCATTCTCCACCCAGACTCATGGCAAATGTGAATGCAAATCAGCCACCCAACCCACCGAATCCACCACTTGCTTGGAGGGCTAGGTCGCCTTTAAACCTGGCACCCCCTTTACATGACTTACCTCGGGCTTTTGAGAAAATGCTGCCCAAGTTTGACCCAAGTGAAAATATTTTAGTAGATGATCATTTACAAAGCTTTTACTTGGCTATAGAAGGACTAAGGGCTGGAGAACATGAAGATGTAGTCTGCAGATTGTTTCCGCATACCCTGAAATGAGCAACAGCCTCATGGTATTTTGCTCTTCTTGCAAACTCAATCACAGACTGGGATACTTTTGAAAGAATATTTAGAAGTAAGTATGCAATCCAAAAAACTCATGCATCGTTAATGAAGGGGTTATGCGCTTTGAAGAAAGAAAGAAAAGAAAAAGTGCATAGTTTCATCCAAAGGTTTGCTACTTATCTTAAGAATTTTTCTGCAACTGATAAACCATCTGATAAGGTTTTGATCGAATACTATACTTCAGCTTTAGGGCCTGACTTGGTCATGTTTGCCAAGATGCAAGTCAAGCCTATGTTGTCAGAAACTTATGAAGAAGTCGAGAGAGTAGAAGCAGAAAGAGAGAGCATAGAAGATTATCCTGAGCAATCAGGAGAAAAAACTTTTGGTAAGAAATCCTTATTACTGTCTAAGCCTAAGGTGGAGCAGTCACATGACTTTGAAGGAATGTTTAAAATGATGCAGAAACTATCTAACAGAATAATACATCTGGAAAAGGAAAAAGAAGCTCAGAAATCTTATAAGCCTTACTATAAAAGGAGAGAGGACAACAATCAATCTAATCCTCCTCCACATAATCGTGCATCAATGAACTTAACAGAGGTAGGGATGGATAACTTTTGCACATTTCATCAACAACCCCATTCTGAAAAAAAATTGCCCTCAATGGATCAATTCGATGACATTAGTAATGAATCGGCTATTAGACTCTAAACTAACATAAGCTAATGATGAGGAGGAAAAGGGAAATAAATCCACGGAAAAACAATAGGATAATGCTCTGGTTTTATGGGATTGTGTCTCACTTTTTGATACAGAAGACGAAGGTACTCTGAAGCATGAGGAGATATCAGAAACAAGTGTGACAACAAGGAGCCAAGGTTTGTTAAGTAAAAAGACAATTCAATACTTCCAAAGATTAAGAAATTTCAAGAGAAGATGAAGAAAATATAGAGGAACAACACAGATGATAAAATACATGAACTTACTATTAGCAGTCAAGATCCAAAACAAGTCAACATGCCAGGTAGGCCTGTTGAAGACAAAGTTGATAATGTCAAGGAAAATCTCAAAGCACCTGAGATGGGGTACGAATTGTTAAAAACACTTGAAGTACCAGAGGAGGAACTTCCCACTAACAACCATCCTGTAGAAGAGATCGTTGAAGCAAGTGTGGGAGGTAAGACTAGGTTTAAAACCCCGCCATTCCTCTTGACCCTTGAGATTTTAAACCATAAGGTGCACAATTGTTTAGTAGACTCAGTGTCGTCGGTCAATGTGATTCCACTGTCTGTCTGCAAAAAGATTAATAGACAACCTAAACCTACTACTTGGGAGGTTACTTAGTTAGACAGGACCAATGTGAAAGTAGTCGAGGAAATGGAAGATGTCTTGATTCGCTTATCTGCAAATGAAAAGATGTCAGTACATTGATATTGTAGTATCAGACATACCTGAAGGCTATGGACTTATTTTGAATCGAGACTGGTTAGCAAGACTAAATGGGTATTTTGTTTCAGAATGGTCACACTTGTGGTTGCCTTAGAAGGGAAGTCCAAACCAGATTAAAATATTAAGAGAGCCCCACATGAAGCACAATGTGACTAAATTGGAAGAAAAAAATAAACTAGTAGATTCTGTGTTGGGAAATCATCTAATTGAGCTAGAACTAGGAGACTACCAAGAAGAAGAAGCTAGCAGTACATCAGACACCCAGCCTGATCTCCTTCGATTTTCATGGGCTAATGAGATTGATTGTAAAATAGTAGATGTAGTTTTTGATTCAAGTACAGTAGAATTGGATAATGGTTAGTTTTTTTTCATTTTGTAGTCAAGCCTAGCCCCTTAACTTACAAGTTGCTAGATTTATAGGGGTGGGCAGAGGACTAACCAGTTAGTGGTTTAGTTCTCAAACTTTATTGTTCTTGATTTTTGTTTTTGGATTATCTTGTACATAAATATATTGATTTGGTTGTTTAAGTTTGATTTATTTTATTTCTGTCTGTTTTTAGTTTAGATTTTGATTGATTTCAATAAAAAGAGACAAACTTTTGGTTGCATGGACAGCATCAGAATTTTGGATTAACTAAAATCCTTGATTATAAGATTGTGTACTATTGTGTTATCTGAAAGAATTTCTTCTAGTTTAACAGTTTTCCTAAATGGCTATGAACACATTGAAAGTCCTACTTAATCCTTGTAAAATAAATCAGGATCAAAAGGTCTGGAATACTATTTCGATGTTCCATCCATCTCATATTTAAAAAATGTCCTAGGGAGTGACAGCAAAAGACCCATGGAAAGGAAGCAAGGTAAACAGTATATTATATATAAATGATCCCATGCCAAGAATTGAAAGCCAAAAGGCAAATAAGAGTCAAGAATCTCCTGAGAAAGCAATATGTATCAAAACAAAGTACTAAATCATATGAGTACAAAATTGCCAAAGTTCTTCTCCGTCCGTGAGCTGAAAATTAAATACATCTCTCACACAAAAGGACACTATGGATAGAGGAGCCTGAATATAAAAATTCAGAAAGAAAGGCATGCAGGAGGACTCAAAAGAAAGGACAAAAGTGCAAAATGGCATGGGAATGAGGAACAAATGAATATTTTTGTTTACCATATATTACAATCCTGTGGTGTCCAAGCTGGAAGCTACCCAAAGATAGAGGTAAAAATGAAACTCATATTCCTGGCCTCAAAAGAGTTATCTTGAATTTGAAATCTTGGTTTCCATTTTCCTAAATTGGACTATCATCAATGATTAAAAGTATATACATTTGCCATTTGGGAAATCCAGACATCTAGAAGAATTCAACATGTTGGTTTTATTGTCAAACAGTCTGTTACTTCAGGAAGAAGTTGTCCAGAGATCTAGGTTCACTAGGTAGTCGCCAATTGTTGCAGCTGCAACTATTTCCCAAAAAATTTAAAATTTTGGACCCTCCTTTTAATTTTAGCTTGCCTGGATTTGTTTGGGATTGCTGAACTTTGTTGTTCCTTTGCTACATTTTGGGTTGTTTGTATTAATCTTGTCTATTGATCTAGGAACAAAAAATCAATCTCATCAAAGATTAATCAACAAATAACTCATGAAATGGTGTAATCGGTCTACAGGAATAGTAGTCACTCTGTATTCACATAAAGAATGAATGATTACAATTACAATGTCATGCTACAAGCATGAATGAATGAGCAATTCGAATCCTCAAGGTGGTCATTCGAATTGAATGAGTGAGTCTAGCTTAACTGACTGTAAACCATGGTTCACACAAAGTTAACCACTGATCAAAACCCTAATTGACTCACCTAAACCCTAACTAAAGTCGGAGTGCAATAAATGACTGAGTCTCAACTGAAAGAGATCAGACACATGTCATAGAAAGCCAACCATCAAGTGCTAGCGCTTCAATGACTTCAATGAACCTCAATGAGGTTAACTAAAGCTGAACTGAACATCAGAAGTTGGTGGAGGCACCCTTGTTGACTCCAGTTCATTAAATAATCATTAAATAATATATTTAATTAGAGGAGGCGCCTTAACTGATCTATTTAACTGATTGTAACCACCAGTTAGCAATTATGTGCATTAATATCAATCAGATCACCCCCGGAGTGCTCCAGTTAGCCTCCCCAAATGTAGGAGAAGGCTAAGTTAGCCTCCTTGAATGAAGGTAGGCGTGGGTGTGACTGGATGATGTCAATTAATGTCAATTATACTTAGGATAGTGATTTAACTAGGCCAATTTGACTAAAAGAGTGTGTATGGTGTAAATGTCTCCAACACCCCCCCTTAAGCTATACTCAGAAAGAGTTAGAAAACATTAATGCATAAAAATGCTAGGGCCTCGACAACTAAGGCCATAGGTCACCCTGTACAATGTTGAAACTGAAACAATGCTCAAAACAAACTAAGTGAGGAAAAGAGGGAAAACCCAGTGGGAAAAACCCCCCCTCAAGCTAAACACTGAAAGTAATCTGAATCACCCTGATGAACTCACCCCCAACAGTGAACGGAGGTAAGTGGACTTATTTTCTGAAAAGCTCTTGGTGAAGATGTCTGCAATTTGCTCATGAGTCGGGCAGTATTGCAGAATGATGGTCCTGTCATGCACTAGCTCCCTGATATAGTGCATATGGATCTTTACATGCTTGGTCCTCTTCCTGGTAACTGGATCTGTGGAAATATTAATAGCACTTTGATTGTCACAAAAGATGACAGTGTACAAAGTACTACCAAGATCAAACTCTGAAAGAATTCCTTGCAACCAAACTGCTTGGATGCAAGCATTCACCGCTCCTCGATACTCGGCCTCTGTTGAAGATTGTGCTATGGTAGCCTGCTTTTTGCTTGACCAGCAAATGGGGCCACCACCAAACATGAATACATATCCGTAGGCAGACTTCTGATCAATAGAATCACCTGCCCAATCAGAATCTGTGTATCCAACCAGCTCTAGCTCGGAGTCTGCAGCATAGTGAATGCCGTAGGCCCTGGTTCCTTGAATATACTGGAGGATCCTCTTGGCTTCCTTCCAATGAATATCATGAGGCTGCTGCATATATCTTGATACAGCATTCACGGCATAACAAATATCAGGCCGAGAATGTGTCAAGTACAACAAGCTACCAATCAGCTGTCGATAGATAGTGTAGTCCATGGGAGGTGTGATTTTTCTTTCTTCAAAGCTGATCCCTGAAAGGAAAGGGAATGGTGCAGGCCTACAATCAGCCATGTTAAACTTGACTAACAGGTCTGAAATGTATTTGGACTGAGTGACTATAATCCCCTCAAAATTTTGCTCAATTTCGAGTCCCAAAAATGGTTTCAGAAGCCCCAAATCACTCATTTCAAAGGCATTGTGGAGAGCAGTTTTGATGGTTGAAATGGAGGCAACTGTGCTACCTGTGATCAGTAAGTCATCAACATATAAAACAATGATAATTAGATGACCATCATACTGTTGTAAATATGCATTTGGATCTGATCTACATCTCTGAAATTTTTACGAGAGAAGGAAGGCATCCATCTTGGAATACCACTCTCTTGGGGCCTATTTTAACCCGTATAGTGATTTCTTTAGCTTGCAAACCAAAGATGGATCAGTGATGTAGCCCTCAGGCTGCTTCATGTATATATCCTCATGAAGATCTCTATGCAGAAAGGCTGACTTAACATCCATGTGATGCACTTCCCAATGCTTGGATGCTGAAATTTCCAAAACAAGGCAGATGGAGTCCATTTTTGCAACCGGTGCAAAGGTCTCATGGTAGTCCACTCCTTGGACTTGAGAGAAACCTTTTGCTACCAGCATTGCCTTATATTTGTAGGTGCTTCCATCAGCAGCAACCTTGGTCCGAAACACCCACTTGCATTGAACCAATTAGGCTTCCCGAACGAAGAGAAACTAGCTCCCAAGTAGTGTTTTTATGAAGAGAATTCATCTCTTCATCCATGGCAACTTGCCATCTCAGATCCTTCTGAGCATGGTAGTAGGATTTTGGATCTGAACTAATTATCAAATAGCAATTTTCGGACAGAAAATTATTAGGACAAGAGAGCGCAATACCTGCTCTTTGGAAATCAGACCGGGTTATCCTTGGATCATCTAGATTTTCAATGTTTTCTCATGCGGAGGAGAGTGTCTGTCGGGCCCATGTAGGAAGATGATTTTGCACTTCAGGTTCTGATTCAGCATCTGATGATTGCTGCACACTGATATCAGAAATCAAAGGATCCAAATCAGGGTCATCACCCCCAATTTCATCATCTAAATATTCAGTAGAATAGGAAGGAAATTCAGCAGTTTTCTCCTTCACTAGTTCCACCTCCTGAAGAGGCTCATCGAACTTGACACTTCTCTCGATGATGATCTGTTTGGTCTTGATATCTGGCAGCTTGAACCCTTTAGATTCATCAGGATGCCCAATAAACAGACATTATATGCTTTGTGGTTGCAAAGGTCTTCTTTTATCAAGCGGAATCCGGGCCCATGTAGTGGACCCAAACACCCGTAGGTTCGACACATCCGGCTTGTGTTTGAAGTATACTTCGAAAGGGGTCTTCCCTTTCACGGATGTGTGTGGCACCCTATTCCAAATGTATGCTGCAGCATGCATGGCCTCAGCCCACAAATTTGCAACAAGCTTCTTGGATTCCAACATACAGGTGGTCATCTCCTTGAGAGACCGATTCTTCCTTTCCGCTACTCCGTTCTGCTGTGGAGTGTAGGGAATTGAATGTTGGACCTGAATACCACTTTGGGAGCATATGTAAAGCAACTCATTACTGACATACTCCTCTCCATTATCAGATGTCAAGATCTTGATCTTAAGCCCAGAGGCATTTTCGATCAAGGCCTTCAATTCATAAAAATTTTCACATACTTCTGATTTCTTTTTGAGAAAGAAAACCCATGTATACCTTGAAAAATCATCAATAAAAGTAAGGAGATACCTTGATCCATTTATGGATGTGACAGGCATCGGACTGCTGATATTAGAATGTATCAGCCCCAATATGCATTTAGCTTGGTTTGCCTTCCCCTGATCGAACTTGTGCTCAGGGTGTTTTCCAATCACACAACCTTTGCAAATTCTTGTGGTTGCCTTGATGACCGGGAGGCCTTCAACCATGGAATTTTTTTGTAATTGCTGCAAACATTTGAAATTAAGATGGCCAAGCCTCTCATGCCACAGCCTACTAACCTCATTTCTATGAGTTAGTAGAGCGGTGGGCTTTGCATCTGCAACAAAGTGAGAGAACTCATAGGCTTTTGCATGATGGTTTGCACGGCCTTTAGTAATGAGTTTCTCGGATGCAATTTTTGTTATCTCAACATCATTTGGGATGAAAGATAATATCTTAGGCATTCTTGTATGTGTCATTTGATAGACACTAAGGAGATTTGATGCCAGAGACGGTACATACAAAACATTAGAGAAAAAACCATTTTCAAGATCTACAGTACCTTGTCCTTCTGAAATGATGGTGGAGTCATCTCCCATGTGGATGGGGCTGGATTTGCCAGTCTCCAAGGATGAAAATGAGTCTTTTTCAGCCATCATGTGGTTGAAAGCTCTAGAGTCAATCAACAGTGCTTTGGACTTCGAAGTCCTTGCCATGAGGACATGACCTTTTTCATGCTGTGGTTCCCGATCTTGTTGATCTCTCCTCCGAAAGCTTTCCGGAAGATTGATGTGATTTCTCTCATGGAGAGAGGTAGCTTCATCAAGTTTCTTCTTCATGCAGGCATGTTCAGGGTGGAATCCCTTTCCGCAATAAGAACACTTGACTTTTTCCTTTCCATGGTGCCCTTTTCCTTTGTTCTTCCTTGAGCCGGAAGACTCATCATGCTGCTGATTTTCAACTCTAGGTTTAGGAGCATCAAATTTAGTTTTGGGGTTCTTCTGCTGCTTTCCTTTACCCTTCAGATCTTTGGGCCCCGAGACATGAAGGGCTTGATCACGGGAAAATCTGATGATCCTCGTCTCGACAAGCTTGTCATGTTCACATGTTAGGGACTCAATGAAGGCATTGAGTGTAGGCATCTTCCATCCAGGGGTTGTGAGCTTCCCCACATAGAATGTAGAAACAAAAACTGAATAATCAGCCCCAAGTTTGGAGAGTATGGCGAGGATGAGCTGATCATCCTCCTTCTCCACTTTGCATTGCTTCAAGAGTAAAATAGTATGCTTGAACTTTGTGAAGAAATCATTCAGAGTCTCGAAGTTGGAGAGTTGGAGAGACATGAGTTCATTTTTGAGCTGGTAAACCCTCAAGTCATCATGCTTTCCGTATAGAGTCTCCAATTTGTCCCATATTTCTTTTAGAGTCTCCAATCCCAGAAGATGGAAGAGAAGGTCTCAGGAAATAGAGAGGCACAAGAAACTGAAGGCTTCATCCTTCTTGTTCAAGAATCTTGATTTTTCTATGGCGGATCCAGGATCATCTTCAATGTCCATGGTGACTCTAAAAAGTCCTCTGGAGTGCAACTGAATCTCCATATCACCTTTCCATGAGTGGAAATTGTATGGAGTCAAGAGATCTACTGAGGAGGCCATCTGGATGTGCTGGAGCGAATGCTTCACCTGTAGAAACCTGAAAATCAAAACAGAAAGGGCAATGTAAGGTCGAACAACCTGCACATTTTAGGCTTTCATCACACCCAGCATAGTCAATCAAGCAAGCTTGATCAACAAGTTCTTTACTTGGGGTATTAAGTGGTAAGCCTTGGCTTCTGGTGCAGTGCTGGTTTTTTGAGCTATTGCTCAAATTTCATGCAGAAATCTGTCAAAAAGCTTGTTTTTGAGAGATAGAGCTTTGTCCCACCGTAAGCTTTGATACCATATTAATCTTGTATATTGATCTAGGAACAAAGAATCAATCTCATCAAAGATTAATCAACAAATAACTCATGAAATGGTGTAATCGGTCTACAGGAATAGTAGCCGCTCTGTATTCACATAAAGAGTGAATGATTACAATTACAATGTCATGCTACAAGCATGAATGAATGAGCAATTCGAATCCTCAAGGAGGTCATTTGAATTGAATGAGTGAGTCTAGCTTAACTAACTGTAAGCCATGGTTTACACAAAGTTAACCACTGATCAAAACCCTAATTGACTCACCTAAACCCTAACTAAAGCCGGAGTGCCATAAATGACTGAGTCTCAACTCAAAGAGATTAGACACATGTCATAGCAAGCCAACCATCAAGTGCCAGCGCTTCAATGACTTCAATGAACCCGATGAGGTTAACTGAAGCTAAACTGAACATTAGAAGTTGGTGTAGGTGCCCTTGTTGACTCCAGTTCATTAAATAATCATTAAATAATATATTTAATGAGAGGAGGCGCCTTAACTGACCTATTTAACTGATTGTAACCACCCGTTAGCAATTAGGTGCATTAATATCACTCAGATCACCCCCGGAGTGCTCCAGTTAGCCTTCCTGAATGTAGGAGAAGGATAAGTTAGCCTCCTTGACTGAAGGTAGGCGTGGGTGTGACTGGATGATGTCAATTAATGCTCCACTGATGTCAATTAATGTCAATTATACTTAGGATAGTGGTTTAACTAGGCCAATTTGACCAAAAAGAGTGTGTATGGTGGTAAATGTCTCCAACAGTTTGAAGTTGAATTGAGGTCAAATTGTTTCTTCTTCTTTTTGGAAAGTTGTTTTTTATCTACTGATGATTTTTGCTATGGAACTTGAATTTCTTGGTTTATGGATAATTTCCTTTTTTGCTGTCGGAGGTCGTTTGAACAGTGAATCGGGGCAGCAGTTCTTTATGCAACCGTCGTTGCGGAGGTTAGGTAATGAACGTCCCAATGGATAGTTCTTATCTTCGCCGATGCACTTTTACTTAAGTTGTTTTGGACTGTCGGCGAGTTTATTTTACCCCGGTTGGAGCATTAGTCTCCTATATCACCGCCGTTTTGGAAGACGAATAGAGAACGGGCCGATGGATAAGTTTATTTTCACCGATTCCGTGGTTCGAACCTTTTGCCTTGCGATGATTTTTTCTTTTTTGTTTTCGCTATCAGAATGTTTTTGACAAATAGTCGGAGTCTTTAGTCTTCCCGATCGTCGACGTTTTCTATTATTGCGGAAGCCATAGTCAATCTGTCTCTCGCCATTATGGCTACGCAGTTGCTATCTCTTCGATGTTCAGTTGGTTGATCTGCCGATGCAGTACTAGTTAGTCCTCCGAGCCTCCAATCGTCGATGTTCTTGGTTGGTCGCGGAGCTTTTAGTTTGTCCGTCGCCCACCATTGCGACTCCTTAGTGAACCGATCGTCCGTTGCTGTAGTGGTTCCGATATCCGATGCTGCAGTTTTTTAGTGTTTTATTTCTCCGACGTTTTATTTTGATCGCGGGAACCGTATCCTGATGGTCTTCCGTCGTTGCGGATCCATAGTGGATTGTCTGCCCGATGCTTAGTTTTTTTCCCGCCGTTTTTTGTGTGTTTTTACCCTATTTTATGGGCGGCGGAGGTTTCTGATTCTTTTGATCATGATAGAGTTTTCGCGATGAGAACACAGTGCAGGGCCTCACATTTAATGATTAGTTTTATTTATAGTGTGGTTTATGTTTTCTTGAATGCAATCTGTATTAATGTTGAGTTTTTCGTTTTAACTGCAGACAAACTTATGAGAATTTTTCAGATCCAGTTTGATGATTGTTGCTGCGAAGAAGACGTATCTAAAGGACAAAACAGAAGGGAATTGGCTGAAGAAAAGAAAGTAAGAAGCAGAGATGTGGCTCAAAGAGAACATAGTGAAGGTCTGAGATCAACAGGATCTCAAAAAGACCAACGGATTATTGAGCAGAATCGTTCGCAGTAGAGGCCCAGGCTTGGAAAAGGTTCATCAGTTACTAAGTTGTTCTCTCTTTACAAAGTGCTTTTAAATCTTAATCTAAAATATAACGTATTGTATGAATCATGAGCACTCACAAAAGGATAAATTTGTGAAATTAAACGGTTGGGGGAAACCCAAAGGTCACCCGAGGGGGCAACCCAAAGGTTTCGCTGTTTTATATAAATATAGGAGAGCTAGAGGAAATAAAGGACTTTTTCCCAGATAGATTTGTGAGAGTCTGATGTAAGAAGAACTATTTCCTTTTGCATAAAGAAATTACAAGTTTTCTGTTGGAGAAATCTTTGTGGAAGGTTTCAAATGCTGTGCTATGGATTTGTTGAATGTGAACTATTTCGTTTTCAGCTGTTATCCATGAACTGTGAGATTGTTCTAACTCTTTGAACCTATGTTCTTGTTATGAATGCTCTCTAGTTTATTCTACGAACTTTCCACTATGAGTAATGAATGTTGTTCATAAACAATTAGCTATCTGGTTGTTCATATATCTATAAATGTTCATGTGTTTTGAAATAAGTAACAACTATCTCTGATTTTTCTTAATGCATGCAGAAAATACATTACTCATTGTTGAATAATAATCTTGCTCCCTAGGAATAGGTTAGATAGTTAGTTTTAGTTTTTTTCTTGCTAATGTGTGGTTTAGATGTGAGAGAGTTAAGACGAGAGGTAAGAACCTACGCATAACATTGTGACCGCTCCTCGTATTCTCTATCAATCTGCATTTTTAGATAGGCACTTGCATCTCATAGTTAAATACAAAAACTAAAAACATACACGGTGGACCGGGCCGTAACCAGTAAAACCCTTTATTTTTGTTACTTGACCTACAGTAGCCAGACCGTAAACCGAACGGATTCCCCATACTAAACAATAATTTGCTAGTTGGGAATGTTTACTGGGGAGAATCTCTAACTGTTGTTACCTGCGATTTTCCAGGCCTCAACACCATGATAAAATGGACAAAACAAAGACTTCAATCCCAAGATTACGTGTGAAATCAAAATTGGTTGCGAGAACAAACTTGGGTTTATCGTTGACATGTATGATAACACATGGGCATATCACAAGAGGTTTTGGTCATTTCTCCCTACCATTTGTACACATGGGATCACAATTTACCATTACATCTCTTACAAAGTGCTTAAGGGACCTTGAAGGCCCACAACTTGATATGTATGGTGATTTGCTTTATGAGAGTGGAAGTTCAAGAAACCCACTTTCGAATGCATTACTTCAAAACTCTATTTACTCAAAATATAGTGTACAAGGATGCTTTCCTATCTTTAAATGGAAGCTCAAAAAATCAAAATCTTGATTTTAAACCTCTGCCTCCACATTTGGTGTTACAGTTGGACAATACATCTAGTGATAATAAGAATTGTTATGTTATCATGTTTCTATCACTATTAACTGCACTTAGTGTCTTCATCACTATTGAGGTTGGGTTCTTGCTTGTGGGGCACACCCATGAAGACATAGATGGAACCTACAGAAGAATGTCTTCCAACTTGAAAAGTAAAGATATATATTATTTACCTGAGATAATGGATACATATCGCACAATAGAAGAAAAATGGGTGTTTCCACCTAAACTTATTGACAAAGTGTATGACTTCAAAAGTTTTCTTAATGGGTACATCAAGGAGGGAAAAAATGCACTAGTTGGACATCTTAATGTCCAGTACTTCCAATTTCTTGTACTCAATGATGTTCCAATTATGAGGTATAAAGAATCCATCAGAGACATTGAGTGGTCAGAACCAGTTGAGTTGTGGAATATAGATGATGAAGTTCGACCTATATTGCCCACAAGGAAGTTATATTTCTTATGTACCAAATATAATGATGTTTATTTAAAAGAACTAAAGGAAGGAATACCATCATACATAAAAATGTGAAAAGAGACTATTGGCAATGAGAATTCACCAATTGTTACAGAGGAATGGAATAAAAAACTAGAGTATTGGAAAAGAATTCTTGATGCATTAGATGGAATCTACAATTACCATACACCCTTGGATGAAAGTGATTCTTCTTCTAATGATTTTTGGCTCAAGATGAGGCAAAATGTTAACGTTGATGGTAATGCACTCCATGCAATATCAAGTATTATGGATGGGGATTTTGATAATGTGACAGATGAACCGGTGTATGTTGGACCCAAGCTCAACAAGCCAAAGCCAACACTCGATCCTAGAATTGATGTTGATAAAGGAAATATGTTGCTTGTTAGATTAGGAAATGAGGATGAAGGAGAGATGATTTGGATGGAAAAATCCACCTCATATATCTTCCAAGATGACGACAGCGAGACCCTTCATGTAAAGATTGATTGGTGGCATCCTAGCTTAGGGAAATACAAGGAAATTTTTTTAGAACAATATTGGGTACCAAATCTTGATGACACAAAACTTGGATCTATTCCAATTAATACCATAGTTTGGGCATGGATGCCAAGGAAAGAAGATTGCAGGAAGACCAAGATAAATAAATGTGGTGTACATGCTGTACTTGATCTGCTTGAGCGGATATAAGGATATTATGTGGAGATGATTCATGAATGTAATTTTTCTTTTTGAATGACTTTAAGTATACATGAAGAAACATTTTTCAATGTTTGTAGTATAATAAATACTCTTCCAGCTACTTTTTGAAGAATTTTATATTATTTATTGCATATATGAAAATTTCACTTCAAGTTCAATGTTAATTCATGTGAAGATACTTTATGCGAATTAGACAACACCATTCAAACTTTGACTTTTCAATTTGTCTTTTATATCAACACAACATCTCACTATATCAAATATGCATAATTATATTCATTAATGCATGTACACAACCCTTACTTTATTTATTATTAGCTTTTGCTCACTCTCTTCATAAAATATTTTTTCTTGTCCACTATCAAGTGGTTCCAACTTCCAAAAATAAAACATCATACTGAAAAAAGACTTAGACTTACTATGGTAACTCAACCTAGACACATTAGTTAACATAATTTCAATTAAATGAAATTCCAAGATAATAATAACAAAAAACATTGATTATTAATGTCATTAAATAACTTTAATAATAATATGTAAAAACATCTTCTACAATGTATTTTTCGTGATATAATCATTGATCAACTTAACTTTTATTAGAAAATATAAATAATAGTAATATAAATAACGTATATTTCTATTTTAACGTATAATTGATTTTGATCGTTAAAATAATAAACTTAGCATAATAACACTTAATATATAATAGTTTTTCTTGTCACTTGTAAAATGTTGCCAACCTTCTAATATATTACAACATGATTTTCAACACATACAATATTACTTGATATGTTGAGAATTAAAATTGTTATAGTAACAAGCACATTTGTATTATGTCATTAAATAGTTTTTAAATGGGTCATTCTAAAATTGTGCCAGCCTTCTACTAGTAAAGGAACTCAACACCAACAATGTACTAGTTACCATATCAAATTATAATTCAATTGCTTAATCATAGTAACATATACAATATTAATGTCATTACATAAACTTAATCAACTTACCATTTAATACAAACTATAGATAATATTAATAGAAATTATGTAAGGAATCAAAGTCTAAGAATTTCATCATTTTGAAAGAATCAAAGTCTAGACTTTCATCATTTTGATTTGTCAGAGAGGATTAGAAATGTGTAATCTAGGTGTTCACACAGTCCCTCTCCCCTCTTATTGTAAAGGGTGCTAGCTCAATGGAAGAGCACCTGCATTACAAGCAGGACAATGGTGGTTCGATCCCTCTGTGCCTTAACATAAATTAATAGATGATATAAAATCTTAATGATAATATAAATATTGTAAGATATCTATATTTTCAATATAAATATGCTCTTTTCAATTAAACACATTGTTGAAATACTTCATAAATAAATAATGAACACTTGCAATAATGAGTTCAGTTGGTTTTCCCCCTTTTCTCTTGTATATGAAAAAAATCAAATTGTACTGCACTAATGCTATTCTAGTTCATAATTGGTTTTGATTGTTAAAATAATTAACATTAATAAATAATGGAGGCTTTATTAACATCAATATCATTAAATAAATTTATAGGTAAGAAATTTCTCACGTTAATCTATTATTCATAACGTAAACATTCATCAACTTAGTTTTTAAGACACTACCACTACCAACAACCATAATAATAAATCATGTTTCTATTTTAATTCATAATTTATTTTAATCATTACAAGAGTAAAACTTAGACTTTAAAGTCATAAATTATTTTCTTGTTTTGATTATAAGTGGTGCCAACTTCCAAAAATAAAACAGCATACTCAACAAAGACAAAAATAATTACTATGACAATGTTTATAAGTGTTGTAGTAACAAATACAATGTTGATGTTATGCCATAAAATAGTTTAATCAACTTAACATTTAATACAAACTATAAATAATATTAATAAAAATTATGTAAGGATTCAAAGGCTATGACTTTCCTCATTTTGAAAGAACTCAATCTAGCGAAAGTTCTAAATTCTAGATTTAACCCATCTAGTTTTAATTGAGATGTAATATTTCCTCTAGTTCTAATTGAGATGTAATATTTCTTTTTGAATGGTTGATTGCTAAAGTTTTACTTGAAATAAATAAAAAATATTAATTGAGAAAATAGTTCATTGGATTAATTCTTCCAAATTTAGTGGCATAGTTCTTTGAGTTGATTTTTCTAAATTTAATATAATGTGTTTAGAGGTTTACAAAAAAACTCAATGTGGATGAAGTCCTTGTAATAGAATATTTCCAAATTTAATGAAATATGTGTTCTACCATTATCCACAATCAGATGTAATGGATTCTTCTTAAGTAGTATCCGTGTATGAAACATGCATTCTCGTTCCCCCTCATCGACGATAGTCAAGGCTGTTGGAGTGGTCGAGGTCGAAGCCAAGAGGGTTAATGCATCTCGATGAGATTTTACTAGGGTTCTGTCGGACAAGTCGAATGTTGACAATTTTGCTAAAAATGTCTTCCAAGCTTTGCATTCTAACGTATCATGCCATGGTAAATTGTGATAATCACACCATTTCCCAGTAGGAGCTTATTTGTTGCCATCCCTCTTGTCTTCCTAAAATTTATTTTGATGGTCGGGCCTTGGAAGAGTCGGCTGAGAAGGGTTCTTGAACTTGTCGGAGTCAGCTAGTGACTTCTTGTCGGTTGTTTGACCTATTGGCTTGTTCTTGAAACATGCTTTTCATTTTTGTTTAGCTTCAAGATTGTCGGTGTAATGAAATGCATATGCAAGCGTACTAACAGTCAGAAACTCCATCTCTTGATGAATGTACGGGGATAAACCACTGATGTACTTCAAGACAAGCAATTTCTCTTCTTCTTGGATGTCAAGTCTAGCCATGAGTCAATATAACCCGTCGGTGTAACTCTGTACGGACTGGTCTTTCCATTGCCTTAGCTGCTGCCACTTCTTATATTGATGTTCAAGATACTTGGGAAAGTAGAACTCATTTCTAACATATTCGACAAATTTTACCCATGTGTCTATTGGGTTGCCTTCTTTTTCCATCTTTGTCGATTGATTCTCCCACCAACAGTGTACCGTAGGTTGACATCTTTAAGGATGCAATGGTTATTTTTTCCACTTCAGAGAGTTAATTCACAAAGTAGTAAGATTCTAGTTGTTGAATTGTCGACGGATTCTACGTCAATCTTCCCTTCATGATTCGGTATGTCTAGATTCATTTTCACTTTGAAGGGGCTGATTTTATCAGAGTAAGGTTGCATTGAGGATTCCCTGGAGTGAGGTCGCGTCAAGGATTCCTCAGAGTTCAAAGTGACTTGCATGAGAATCTCGTTGAATTGGGCGAACATTTTGGTCTGCTGGTGAGCCAGTGCTTCTTCTATGAGTTGTTCTGTCTCATGAGTTGCATGTCTATTGTCTGCTTCTTGGGTCATCTTTTCTGAAGTTGAAGGAAGTGTCTGCTTGTGTTGCTGAGTTTGCGATCGTGTTTGAACAAGCATAAGTTAAATAAGTTCGATGGAAGTGTTTATGTAACTTAGACTCTGAACAATATCAAGCTCAATCTTTGATACCAATGATCCAGGTCATGCCCAGGTGCACGCTGGGGACAACAGTTGACTGAATGAGTCGGGTATTGTTATCGCGGAAGCACATAAGAAGAATTAGTAAAGCATGAAATACACTAGGTCGACAGAAAGTATGCACATAGACAATATGCAAGAATTCAAACCAATTTATTACTTCTTCTCCATGAAATATGGAGAAATTAGAATACTGTATATTACATTAGTGCACATGCTTATATAGGATGCTGAGATGCTTGGGTGACTACCTATTACGTTCAGTTACAAAAGAAGTTATCATCGCTTCAGAAGTTCAACCGCTACAAACGACTAGAAGATAGAGACATTTTGTCAATGTTCAACATTGTCGATGTCGACAATGCATGTGGAGATGTTGTATGTCGAGCGTGAAACCTGTCGAGGTCGGTTGTGTCGATGTTCGGACTTGTTGAAGCTGATGTTGAATTTGTCGAAGCAGTCATAGTAATCAAAGCAGTCGAAGTGCTAGGCTTTGTCGAAGTTCGACAACATGCCAACTGCTAGTTGGATCACTTTGTCTTTTAAAATGTGGAGGGTTTCTCATTATAGCCCAACCCCAGTGGTATTCAACCTCTTTCCTTGGTGAACAAGAATTGGTATAATATTATGAGGATAGGTGGTATGAGGTTTGAGTTGGAAGTTCCTCACGTATTTTCTTTGCAATCATGTAGGGAACAATGATACATTGTCTTATTTAGGTTGCAACTTAGGATATGGCAGGTTCTTACCGAATTACGTTATCATTTAGAAGGTGGAGGTTTTCTCATTGTTTTCCAAACTCAACGCTTTCCACCCACATTCCTTGGTGAATAGGGATTACTGCCCAAATTATGAGGATGGGTGGTAATAGATTTGAGTTGGAAGGCCCTCACATTTTTCTTTATAATCCCACACGTGGAAAGGCGCCATTTTCTTCTTGAGTTTGTGCCTTACCCTATGGTAGGTTTCTAGAACATTGCACTCCATCATTTTAAAGGTGGAGGGTTGCTCATTCCTAACTATAATCGTTATTTATTTTGCATATGCACTCTTATTGTCTGCATGGAATTGGATTTCTTTGGTGCCTAGGGAAAATCACCTATGCCACAAGTATCCCATGAGATTTTAAACCAAATCTCACTAATGTAATGATTATAAAATAATTATAAAATGGATAACCTTAAAGTTCCATTGTTATATTTAATTTAAATTTAAATTCTATAGCATTCATGTTTTTCCCCTCCATTGAAATTTTGGGGATTTTCATTTCCTTTTCCCTCTCCATTGGAATTTTGGAGAGGATCTAATGAGGGAGGATGATACCATTAAATTTAAAAAGGGTATAGAGGAAGACGAAACAAACCATGAAGTTATAACAAACAAAACACATCTAGTATAACAATTGTTGCTCAACCCAATTTGGTCAGATAATTCTACAAGGAGATGAAGATGCTTAGCAGTTTTCCCTTCCCTTTATCATTTGGTACTAACTCCAAGATTGATATCATGACCCTCCTAATCGTGTAATCTTTCTTTTCCTTCTACGCGGCCCAACCTACCTACTCGCACGACCTTTCTTCAACAACTCATGTGACCTCCCTTGCAGTGAAGTTGTGCCACCCATAAACATTGCAAGGATAAAAATTAGGATTTTGGGAGCTCAAAATGGCCATTCAACATCTAAATATAGTCATAGTGTTGGAATAGGTAAGGGTTTTATATTACATTTTGATTGCACTGAGCCAGGTTTTCTTTGACAATTTGATATAATACTGGTCAAGTTTACATGGATACCCATTTCACTATCTTTGAGTTTTGCATCCTTCACTAAGATCCACGTGTTCAACACCATAAGCATTTATGCGTCCTATTTTCTATTTTCACGATTGAGATGTTAGAGTTTCGATTCCCATTGAACATCCATTTTGTTATTTTTTTTAGGTTTGGCCACTTTTGCTAAGAGTTCATGGGTCTAAATCAATCAACACACATTTTATGCTTTTAATTTTTCTTCTCCTATTGTAGGCCACATGTTCCTACAAGCTCATATCCATTGATACTCAATTTACATTTTTAGTTTTCCTTCTCCCTTCAAAGGTCACATGTTTGATTCCATGGCCACACACTTTTCATTATTTATTACTTTACTCTCTTTGAAGAGGAAGGCACTTTAATAATACAAGATGATATCTCATCCACACTACACTGTAAAGCACCTCTTTGCTCTCCATGCAACCACCCAAAATTTAATAAGCAAATAAAGTCCATTCACACTTACCAACCATTTTAAGACATATTTCCCTTCACCTTTTAAAATTGCCAATTTTTATAAAGCTCAACTCTATGAAATATACATTAGCGACCTTTTGAGCTTGTGTATAGGCCAATGACATCCATAGTCTAATATTTCATCAGATCTTGAATTCTTTTGATTTCCTACTCACAACAAGGGTTCTGGAGGTGAAACAAGGGTTTGTACAAATTAGATGGATGCCCCTCAGTCCATGAGGGTAAATACCAACCTTGGGTTCATATATATTTATCTCTGAAATATATTTGAATTGTGTCGATGTCATGGTTTGAATTCACTAGATTCATTTAAATATCTAGAGTCCATACTTACTTTGCTTCTTATTTTTCTTCTTATTGCAGACAACAATTATCAGAGTGACCTACAATAGAGGAGTGGTGTTTGGAGCTAATTCATGGACAAGAATAAGTAAGCTTATTTTTTTCACTTTAAATAGTTTGCAGGATTTCAATGATTGATCATGCATTGGCATGATATAACCATTTGCATTCCCTCCAAAATGGAAACAATAGAGAAATGTATTTTCACTCAAGTCACGTGGGATAAGTTGAAGAAGCCTTCTGAGTAATCAATGTGAAATATTTTCCAGACTAATTGACAATGAAAATGATGCAGATGACCTTTTGGGAAGTTTCATAGAAGGTTTCAAATATTTTAAATAAAAAACCATGATTTTCCATCCCTTTCCCAGAGTCTTTTGTCCCCTAATCTATCCAAATGTATTTTTGATCCCCTTTACATCCTTCTCCTCATTCCAAGATTTCCAGAGCACTCAATTCCCATTATAAGTGGTTGTTTCTAATGTTTATCAGAAAAATACTAGAACATGAAAAAACTAATAGCTAGAAGGCCATGAGTCAAATGCATGAATTTGGGCATGTGACAGTCAATTGATCCAACTCGAATTGAGTGCTCAATAGCTCATTGGAAAGCATCCTAGATTGAATGGAACAACATGATTAGGTTGGAACTTTTTAAGGAGAGTTTTTGGGGGAAATATTGGAAGATCTTGAAAATTGTGATTTTTTATTTTTGTTTCAAAACTGCAATGTTTATGATCTGATGTGTTGAAACCTCCGAAATGGTAACTTGCATTAGGAGAGATAACTAAACCTATGTATATTTTTGTCTATGAACATAGATTTTGGGAGCAACTAAAAACAAGGTATCAAATGGGGAAATTCCAAGTCGGGACACCCATGGAATGGTATTTATTTGTAAAAGTATTTATATTTGTTGACATTTTCGACAAATCTTTCACAAGATGATGCATCCAAGTCTTAAAAAGCAGGGTTGACTTGAAGCAAAAACAAAAGTATGTTGTGTGTTTTAACTTTGGGAAAACATAGACCATTAAAATTGTTGGCGGGGTTTGAACTGACTAAAAGCATCAGTAGTGTTATGCCAAATATGACCTATTGATCAGTTCCATTGAATCCAAAAAATAAATAAATTTGATTGGTTGGGCATGCATTTTAGTAGGAGTTATCTATCTAACCGAGTATTTTCTTATGCATGGACCATTTTAAGGGGAAAAATGTTATTTAACTTATGACCATTTATATGTAATCCATTCTCATCACATGGAAAATCATTAAATTTGTAAAAAAATGCATTCCAATATCAATATAGTAGTAGAGGAGTATTAGGTTGTTAGTCATCTTGGATAAAGTAGGAGGTTCTTAGGATATGTATTCAGTTGAAATCCATATGTTGTCTAGGATCTTGAAGTAACTTATTTTAAAATTGACCCAATTGTGTAGAAGTTCCAGAGGATCTTCATGAATAGTGTAATGTGCATATGCCACTAATCCTTTTCAATTGTTTGGATGGTAAGGTGTGCCTTATCAAGATTTTGGGTCTAGGGTAATTAATGCAAACATAAAATTTTACCTCACACTGGAGGTTTTCTTAATCTAATCTTTGTCAACTTTTAGCCTTGTTACTAATTTGAAATATTAATTTACAGCAGCAAACAATGGACAATATTTTGTGTTTTTAATTTTTCTTCTCTATCTATTCCTGATAGGTCATATGTTTGATTTCCATGGACATCCACTTTATATGTTTTATTACTCTTCTCTCTTTTTAACAAGAGAGCATGGGTTCAATTCCCATGGACACCTCTATGTTTATATTGTAGCCTTTGGAGAGGTTATAAATTCTTGGTTTTTGTTTTTATTTTTACCTCTCTCCACATAGGTTATAAATTGATTTACATGGACAACCACCTTTTTTTATAATGTTCTCTCTTTTAAGAATAGGACATTGATTTTATTTAGATTCACACTCATTTTTTTATTGTTTATTTGTTACTACTTTACTGAGTGGTCACAAGGTTAAACCCATAAACATTAAGGTCCTCTCTACTAGAGTTCATAGGTCACTTGTTGAATTTACAAGGATACCCACTTTGATGCTTCCCTCTAGAAGAGAGAACATGTTAAATTTCCATCGAAAGCGCATTTTATTATCTTTTAAATTGCACCCATTATGGAGAGGTTACAAGTTCAAACCCATTAACATTTTTATTCCCCCCTTTATATTCTCATGATTTAGAGTAAACATGCTTATTTTGTTTTACTAATTTTGCCTACTTTATTAAGAGGTCATAGGTTCAATTGCATACACTCTCATTTATTTTTTTCGTTTTTTTAAAATTTTCCTCTTGACTTTAGCAAACATATGTTTGATTTACATTGAAACACACATGTAGAGGTTAGAGGTTTCAATACCTGTGGACACCCATTTTGTCATGGTTTGCATATATAAATGTTCATTTTGTGTTTTTAATTTTTTTTATCCTAATACATAACATTTTGAATTCCATGGAAAACCACTTTGCATATGTATACCCATTTTGTTATTTTTTTAATTTTGATTCCTTTACAAAGAAGGTCAAATGTTCAAACGTATAAACACTCATTTTGTTCTTTTAATATTTCCCATCTCCTCGATAATCATATGTTCAAATTCCATGGACAACAGCTTCGGATTTCTACAAGCAGGTTTCTAGCCACTATAGTTGGATTCGTCGTCCCTCGATCGAATAGGAAGCTACCATGTTTGTCACTATTTCACCCAATAAAACTGCACCACATATTCTTCTCTTGCCACCTAACAAAACCGCCATTGATGACCTGCCATGCCTCAAACTCTTCTTGTAGTTGTCTTCCCAACATTGAGCATAGATGGAGAAAGGGAAAGGAAGGAGGGATATTGAGCAAGAGAGGGAGCCATAGACATAGGTTATATTCCATGATGGGGAGGTCTTAAGGAAGTGTTACTGATTGATTTTTCACTTAAGTTACAAAGTCCCAACAATGGGTGCAAGCCAAGGATAACTAAATGGGGCTATCACTATAACCTCAATAGCACCTCTTCTCGCTTAAGGTTGACTCTCCTCTGACACAAAGGGGATGTCCCTTGGGTTAGGATTACTTGATATTTTTACAATAAAGGCTCAAGGATATGGAGATTTTCTTTAGTTAAACAGAAATTGAGATAGTTTTTTAGGTTTTTCTTTAGTGGTCATGCAAGGCCTTGGGCTTCATTTTTAAAATTAGTGAAGTGATTTCAATAACTAAGGAGTTGGCCCTTAAATTTGAACCAAATATCTGGTGTTGTGGGGTCACCATGGACTCCTCCTTGCCCCTATTGAAGTGAAATTACAAGAGAAGGTCATGCAGGTTGTTCCATGGACTCCTCTTTTCTCTGGAAATCCCTATCCGTATTTTTACTTTGTGTTGTGGTATTTTTTGCGGCATCTCTGAGTATATTGATAAATTCCCTTCGCAAAAATTCATGGAGGGACATGGGAAATGGAGGATAGAGCCTTTATCTACTATTATTTTTGTTGGAATATAATGTAGTTGAAGTCTCAAGAACCCCCATTGGTCTCACTCCATGTTAAAATTAAAAATAAAATCCTTTCACTTTTTCCTAGCATATCAAAATGTATTATTGATTTTCTCTAGGGGTTTTAATCGTATGTCCTTTGGGTTCTTTTTATTTCTCTTGATTTATTTCAACCGTTGAGTGTTATAAAAGCAATACTTGCCACAGGATCTCTACCCTCACCAACAATTATTTTGTTGTATTTGGCTCTACGTGGAATGGGATCACCAACGATTATTTTGTTGTATTTGGATTTGCTTGCATAATGGGATCATCAGTTTGAATATTTATGGTGCATGAGAGAGAAAGGACCTAAATCTATTACTCATAAATGATTATAGGATCCTCTCTTATGATGACTTAAATATGCTTGGAAACTATGAGTGTGATTTTTTATATCATACTATCATGTTGCAGGTCAAATTTCCAATGATATATCCAAAGCTAAAATTGTCGTACAAGCGAAAAAATTCCCTAGAAATATGAGTCTCTATCCTCTGCTCTTTTCTCATGTTAATATTGCATCAAAATCCTGGCCCCTTTTAGAATGTGCAGGATTTGGGTCTTTCACTAGATATTTTCCCTAAACCAATATATATGCAATCAAAATCTCTTTCAGAGTAAAATAAACAGTAAACAAGGTACCGAAACTACATCCAATCATCCAATGACAATCATATACTGATTTAATAAAAAAATTAATCAGAGCTTAATACCAAGGATTAACTATGGATATGCATTTAAGAAAGCATGGAAACCGACATATCATACATTCTAGAAATAAGGAGAGTGACATATATGAAAAATATATGGGGTATTCCTATTCATTCCATATAAAACACTCCATATATGGTATACTGCAGAGTTCAAGCTATGTTTAAATACATATAACGTCATTTTGATCAAAATCCACTAAAGATGGATCAAATCGTCCATAATTAGCCAGAATTACACCAACTTCCTAAATTTTCTATGAAATGCTCAAAATAGCAAATACAATTTGATTTGGAGAATGATCTGTTATTCTCTAGTCTAACAGACTTCTTATCGTCCTTAAATTATCTAATAATTCACTAACTTAGCCAAGTTATTCTATCGCATGGAAAATTTAATGCCACTCATCAAAACCTCCTATTGATCTAGATAATTTCTAGAAATATGGAAATTCTAAACATTACACTTAAGAAAACCCATTTCCTCTAGTAAATTTTTGACCTATGAAGGTCAATCACGAGTTAGATAGGAATATGCTCCTGCATCAGTTTCTAATCCATGCCTTAGATATGGATAAAGGATAGATTTATGAGCACAAAGGATAACTTCTAAATACATATTGAGCATATTGTATTGGTAGAATCTTCCAAAATTTCCATTTTTTAATTTGCTTACACACATAATTTAGGAATTAAAAGAACAACATTATTTTTTTCATTTTCGAGGTTGCATTTTTCTGTATGAATCCTTTCGGAAACATTTTTCTAGAAATTTCACAAGAGTATATATTTTTGGATTTATTATTGTAGAAAAGTTTCCTTTCAAGATGTAAGCTATATTAATAGTACAAAGTTTATGGATTGTTTGATGACTATTCGAGCATTAATGTCATTTTTAAAGCCTGGAAAAAATTAGAGACAACAAAATATTATATTGTTGTAGAAAATCTCAAACCTAATTTTTAGAGTAGAGAAGCAATTGCTTCTAAGAAAAACTTTAGTTCATATTTGATATATAATAAATATGGAAGAGGCACAAACCAACACTCTTCATGACAAGAGTTACCCATTTGGCATAATTTACAACAGGATATGCCCAATTTTAGCAAAACAAAAAATAACAAACAAAATAGAAATTCAAAACATTGAACATCCAAATTCACAAATGCACATAAAGCACATACAAGTCTTAGAAATATTTAGAATGAAGAGGATTTAGTTATTTAGTTTTTGAGTCTCCAAATAACCCTTTTTGATATTACAAACTAGATTTAATAAGAAGTGAAAGTGAAGTCATAAACTGATGCAGTATAGTTGTATGCAATTTTACCTTTTTACTGATTCGGTGTTACAGAATCTGAAACTTGGACAACAATGGATTGTTCATTCAAAATAATAGCTTTATGCATAATACATGTTGAAGTTGAAGGTTAAGATATTTATATTTAATAATAGTAAGTATTTTCATCTTGGATAAATGATCTTTCTATAGCAAAATCACCAATTATAGATTAGATCTTTAGGTATAATTGCAGGTGAGATGGGTTATATTCATGTGCAATTGTAGATAATCGGAGGTATAATTTGAAGCTAAATACAAGTGGACAAATGATTCTCAATCTGAATGGTAGGTGGTTGCAACACTATTTTTTCTTATCCAAATATAATTTATTCCAATGGAACCATGAGATATGGAAGATAAATTATGTGATTTATTAGCAAGAGGCTAATACTAATATCAAAGTGGTAAAGATAAATGTTAAGTATTATCAATACATAAAGTTGTAAGACTCTTACCTCGTTTAGGTTTTGGTATGTTTTAGTTGTTCAAACTTCATTTAGAAGTTGATTGCCCTATCATTCATTTGGAAAGGAAACTATCAATCCACCTTGAATAATGATTCCACCCACACCTCCACCACTAGAATCTACATCAAGTGGACAATCCATATTTCATTGCTAAGTTGGTTGCCCATACTAGTACTAGAATGTCTTTAGGAAAAAATTGGATTGGTTAAAACTCAGGGTTAGGGCTGATATTATGGTGTTTCTTTCCTATGATGGTAGAGGATGCTCCCTTTGCATGAATGTAACCACCTTACGTAATTCAAAACTTTATGGAAATGTGAATGTAATATAAGATGAATTTGAACATAAGGATGGTAACTTTGCACATTTAGTTGTGCATAATACCCTATGGTCCTCCACTTGTACTCAAGGATGGTTGCATATTTTGTGGCTACTAGATATATGACAAAGTGCCAACACCTCTATCTGATTATAGTGATTGGAATAAAGGTAATCATGTAACTATTGGTGATGAATCATCTCTCCCAACATCTGGTTGTGCTACTATTCAAATTAAAAATTCTCAATACAAATATGTTCTTTGTGTTCCTAGAGTTGGTCTAAAGCATCTTTCTATTTACCACATACTCACACTGAAAAAAAGGTGGAATTTTGGCTAGAAAAATTGATTGTTAAAGACATACATGACAAGCTAAAAGTTGTTTGCTCTGGATATTGTGATGAATCCAAACATATGTATAATATGGGGGAACCTTCTACACCTCCCACTTTGGATAAGTTCATTGGAATTGTGTCTGATGAAGATGATGACACTAAGCTATAGCACTTTCATCTAAGCCACAACAAATATGGATCCTTGAGGCACATGAGTCATTTTCTCCAAGTTGGTGGTCTTCCACAAATAACTCTCCTAGTGGTGTTTGTGAGGGATGTGTCATGGCTAAGAACCATTGAGATTCCTTTCCAAAGAACAACTTAAGACATGCCTCTAAGCCCTTTTAGTTAATACAATGATATTTGTGGTCCCATGATCACTTCTTTTCCTAGGAAATAAATTACTTCTTTACTTTTATTGATGATTATTCTTGGTTTCTATGATTCTATATGATTAATTCCAATGATGAGGCATTTGGAAAATTCTGGGAATTAAAAATCTTTCTAAAGGTTAATGTAAGCAAAAGATCAAGTGTCTCTAGTCTTTGGGGGAAGGTGAATATATTGGTAATTCTCTAGGATAGTTTCTCCGCTCTCATGGCATGTCTTGGAAACAGATTGTTCCCTATACTCCTTCCCAAAATGTGTCTTTGACTGAAACAAAAGGGCTATCATGCGAAAGGATTGTTGTGTGCTTCACTCTCAGATTATGAAGCTTAATTTTGGGGATAATTTGTTGTTTATATGACAATTATCATCAATCACACGCCACCTCATGTAGTTTATGCTATGACTATGTAGGAGCGTCTTCATGGGTAAAATCCCTCTATTTATGGGAAAATTCCACTCTATTTCATGGGAAAAATCCACTCGCCTCATGGAAGGCATGATACATCACATGTCTAATATACTCCTTGCCAATATTTGGTTGGATATATAGTGAGTCCTTTATAAGGTTTTTTCTCTACAACCACCACTCACTTTGTGACCTAACATCATAAGGATATCTCTAATGAGCCTCTTCCTCATTTATTACCAATATCTCTTCTATTACTTCTTCCCAGTAATTACTATCAACATGTCGCCATGGAACATGCCTCTTCATCTCTAACCAAGTTACTCGTTACTCTCAATTGGTTGTAGAAAATTTTTCCACCTCTTTAGCAAGTATCAATCCACCCATGGGTACTTCTCCAAGATCCTCTTCTACACTAATTGGTTAGTTTCCAAGGGATTAAGGGACTACTTGTTGATCAAATCCCTCTCCTTTTCCAAAGGTTTCTTCCAAGCATCCATTTTTTGACAAGGACATGAGCAGGAGAAGACTACTGACAAACCCTCTCTAGATGAGCAGGATACCAATGAGCTCTCTCTATATACAAAGAATAGTGATAGGCCCCCACAAATGATAATCCCTCTCTTTAAAATGATATGTAGTTCATTGATGACACCTTCTATAATGATCCTACTAACCATATTAATTTACTAGCAAATTATATGTGTGTGTACACACACACACATATATATATAATTTGTGAAATCAATAAGTCCAAAATATTTAACAAGTAAATGAAACCAAACCATTAGCAATAAAAACTAATGAGAACATTGTTGGCAATGGGTTGGGGTAAGTTGCACAGCATCACGGATGTTGCGTAAGCATAGAAGACACCACGCAAGATAGAGATAGCGCGATAGGCGAAAGATAGACTACTTTTGATTATTTTGTGTCACTTTTTGTACTTGACCATTTTTTGTGGATATTGGTCATTAGTCAGTTAAGTTAGTTAGAAGTTTGTTAGAAGTGGACCATGAATGTAAAGGCACAAGCCTATATATAGATAGAGGAAATGTGGATGAATAGAGAAGTCAAGATCAGTGCATACCACATTGAGACTGTTTGCTATCTGTTTGGGACGAATTTTTATCTATTTTGATATGTGGGTAATTGTGCAGAAGTAATATGATGAGACCGATGTTGATCTGAATTGTTGTTATATTCTTTTATCTTTTTCTATCTTTCTGTTCCTGCAAACCTGATGATGAATGCTAAGCAAATCTGAAATATGGATCTATGATGCGATGGTTTACTATTTATGAATGATGTTCTACTTTCCGATCTAGATCTGTTACAATGAATGATGCATGATAATGAATGATTTTGTTAGAGAATTTGATCTAATCTGGTTGTTGAGCTGATGAACCGTCGATGTGATACCCTCTTCTATACTGCAAAAACTTGGTTCCGTCAACCCTCCCTCGAACATCTCAAGTGAGACCTCATCTGCTCTACGGGTGTTGTTGTACAGGGTAAAACTTGTCTGAGCCGATGCTTAGGGAGATCGCGGCGAGTCAAGTGTCGACAAAGTGGGACCCTTGTCAACTGGGTTTTGTTGGTTGAGGGTTGATCCAACAAATGGTTATGTTGTCGGGACCTTGTTGCGATTAAGAGGAGGGTATATGGCATCCAACGCGACTATAAATCCAAGATTGGTTTAACCAAAAGCTATGAGAGTTTGCTGAAGTAGAAAATCAGAACCTGGGATTGACCACAGACAAGTGGTTGGAGAACTACATACACGATGGTCCTCACGAGTATTTTTTTTGTGAGCTTTCTATTATACTGTACGAGTGGTTGGCGCAGTTCACATATAAGAAGACGTTTTTCCAAGGTGGAGAACTAATATCTTGGACCCTTGAATTAATTAAGGAGCTACAAGAGACTGACAATTGGGCATCTCGAGCTGTTGAGGTCTGGTTGTATAGTATCCTAAAGGAATATATCACTAAATTTTTCATCGACACTACCAAATCCTACAGCAAAGAAGAACGAGAATTCTTCAACGGACCCAGAGGTAGGTTCTTATTGTCTTTACAATTGTTAATTAAAATGCTTGTTTGTGAGAAGGGCATACTGAAAATGCACGTATAGTAGTAAATCTCTGGTGTGCGGAGGTAGTGGATACCGTGACTAAAGGGTAGAGATGAATGGGAAGGTAAGGGGTAGATGGGTGCAAGTTTCGACAAGATTGTGAGGAAAGTCGAGGAAGAGAGTGGTTGTACAAGGGGAGGAGCAAGGTTTTGATAGAAGAAAAGGCAGAGGATAGGGGAAGGTCTTGTTGTGATTGAAACACAAAACCGCGAAGGAAAATCACATGGGACAAAGCAACCCTACAGTGACGAAGAGGAGGACCAGGCCCAAACTACGCCCGGATCAGCAGCAAGATCAAACCTCGGAAGCACTGTTCCCATGCCTCCTCGCACTACTTCAAACTCTGGAAGAACCAAAAATTCTACATCAACTTGCCCGACGTGTCAACAACAGTCTAGTAGTAGATCAGTGTCTATAGGAAGAAGGCCGAGGATGGAAGGAGACGATGGTAAATTACCTTTGTTTCATGGGAACAGGACTGATGATCCCGAGTACTGGTTCATCTGCGAGGCAGTGTGGAATGTTCGACAAACCACTGATGATGATGTCAAGAAAGGCCAACTAGTGACTACCCTGTGGGGTCATGCGCTAGATTGGTTCATGAAATTCATTCAGGTTCCTACGGGGATGCCTGCCAAAACATTGGACAATTTTCGGCAAGGATTAATTGATGAATTCTAGAATCCTAAGTCTGAGGCTCAATACATTACTGAATTGAAAGAGATCAAGCAATTTTCTAATGAGACTATGTGGGACATCGACCAAAGGTTGAATACATTGATGGAATGAGTTAGCTTTGATATGAGTGATGTCCAACATAAAGAGTGTTTTATTGCAACCCTGGTACCCCATATCCAATAGCCACTGATGCAGCAGAAGATTGCAACACAGAGCGAGGCTCTGGAGATTGCGATGAAGTTGGAAGCTTCACCGGTTGGAGAGAGTGCAGTTGACATGAATCAAATCCAGGTGTAGCTGGAAAATCTAACAATCCAATTTTAAGACATCAAGGAGGCGAAGGAAGATCACGACGATCTTTGGTGTACTCAGTGTCACATAGATGGGTACACCAAGGACAACTTCCCTAGTTTCCAAAATCATCTAGTCTCAGGAGCGCCAAATCCATTAAGTTGTGGCAGCATATCATGGTGTCGCATATGTCAAGTTTATGGGCACCGTCACGAGGAGTGTAGCTACATGCAGAAAATGGTGTCGAAACCATCCAATCTATATTGTTCTTTTTATAAATCGGTGGGACATGAAGACAAAGACTTCTGGGAATATGATTTGTTGCAGGAGAGAGCATATGATTCATACTTTGTGAAGGGATAAGATCATGACGCTGTACAACAACCTCAGATGCATCCTCAGATAGTAAATGCTACCCCACAGTATACGCCACCGTCGCAAATGCAATTTATACCATCGCAGCTACAGCCACAATTCGCACCATAGCCGCAATTTGCACAACAACCTCAATAAAATCAAATGACAATGCCTTAGTCGCAGTTGCAGTATGTTCAAGCTGCCCAGTATGTTCAGCAGCAGCCAAATCCCATGTCGCAACAAATGGATCAGTCATAGTACCAACAACAGGGAGGATTCCGAGGAAGAGGAGGAGGATTCAGACCTGGAGGAGGATGGGGTCGTGGATCAGTCCAGTGCTACAATTGTGGGGTATTTGGGAAATATTAGAGAGATTTCCCACACTTACAATGCTCATGTACATATTTCACGATGATCGATCACACGCTCAAAAAATTCCCATAACTAATTGTGAGATGGTAGGATGGGAACGTCCCTCATTTGCAGAGCCCAAATTAGTTCCAGACTCAGAATCAGCTGTAAAACCAGAACCAGTTGCAGCCGCAAAATCAAGTTCCAATCCAAAATCAAACTGTGAACCAACTGATGAACCCCCTGTTGAACCAGAATCAGTCGTTGACTCAAAATCGCCCAATGAACCAGAATCAAGGGTCGATGATAGCAACGATCTCAGTAGAGCCCGGAACAGCAGATGTTGATTTTTTCGTTGTCACCCGTGCAGGATCCACAACACGATGAAATGGGCCCCACCCACATATTCGACTAGATGAGCAGAAGAAGGTACCATTTGATATCGCAACAGAAAAGGAGGCATTTCTTGGAGCACGAGATGCGATCCAAAGAAATATTTGTAAGTCACATGTCTCTGAAATTCCTCCCACTTTTGATTCAACACTAGAGGCAGGACCATCGTGGCAACATGGTACCCTGGAGAAATTATTTGAGATTTTTCTATTGCTAGCAAAAGACCCATATGCTTTGGCTGAGATTGAAAATTTGTTGCGGTGGCCGGGCAAAGAGTATGCGGTGAACTCTTTACATAAGAAAAAGACAGGAAAGAAGATGCGGACGAATATTCAGATTGGAGATTATGAAGTTGACTTGGCCATTCTAGATCTAGGGTCAGACGTAAATATCCTAACAAAGCAAACATAGGAAAAGAAGGGGAAGCCAACATTGGGATGGTCCCCAGTGCAGCTGTGACTAGCTAACCAGGTGAAGGTGCAACCAATTGGATGGGTATCCAATCTGGTTGTAGATTTTGAAGGTATGAGGACTCGTGATGATTTTGACGTAATAGAGGCTTTCAATGTTGAAGGCTCCTACCTAGCACTGCTAGGGGTTGGATGGGCCAACGATAGCATGGCAGTCATTAAATTCAAAAAACGGATGATGACTTTTGAGAACCAAGATATTCGAGTCATCGCACCTATGGATCTTGATGAAGGTCAGCGATACATTGAACCCGTAAAATATTAAGTAGTTAGTGGGTGAGATCATCCCTACAATATCTCTAAGGATTATATTCACCCTACAGTCAACGAAGAACTCGGTTGGCGCAGCGCTAGTTCTGCGACTTATGATTCTGAGGATGATGACTAGCTAACCAGACGAAGGTGCAACCAATTGGATGGGTATCCAATCTGGTTGTAGATTTTGAAGGTATGAGGACTCGTGCTGATTTTGACATAATAGAGGCTTTCAATGTTGAAGGCTCCTACCTAGCACTGCTAGGGGTTGGATGGGCCAACGATAGCATGGAAGTCATTAACTTCAAAAAATGGATGATGACTTTTGAGAACCAAGATATTCGAGTCATCGCACCTATGGATCTTGATGAAGGTAAGCGATACATTGAACCCATAAAATATTAAGTAGTTAGTGGGTGAGATCATCCCTACAATATCTCTAAGGATTATATTCACCCTACAGTCAACGAAGAACTCGGTTGGCACAACGCTAGTTCTACGACTTCTGATTCTGAGGATGTGTTGGAAAATTGGCAAAATCGGATGCATGAGGTGTCCTTTAGAAAGTGTGGATTAATCACACAGTCTTTGCGCCATGTTGTGACTGAGATTGTGGAATTACCAGTGTATGAAGGGTTTCCTAAAATTTCTGCATTCCTAATGTAATTTGAAGAAAAGGTCTCGGAACCGCAGTGACTGCTAGTACTAGAGGAAGCACTGAAGGCTACTCCTGCACGCTGGTGGGAAACTCACAAAAATACAATTACTGGATGGGCCTATTGTCTATGCTTGATGACAGTTCGCTTTAACAATGCAGAGGGATACCATGTTGAGAGGTATGATGGAAGGAATGACCTCAGCGGCCATTTGATGGAAGTCCAAACATTGTGGGCATTATGACCAAAGGATGAATGGGTCCATGGCTTTGTTCACACCCTGGATGAAATGTCGAGGTCATGGTACATATCCGTAGAGCTGCGTAGAGAAATAACCACTTGGGAGGAGCTGATTGTTTGCTTTTCACAGATACCAGTTCAGATGTCAACAATGCACTACAGATCATCCGAGATGTGGTATTGAAGGTGGTTCTGGTTTCATATCCATTCGATCCACATGCGCACTATCATCTGTAGTCCATGATGGAATGTTACAATGTGTCTAGCGAACCTAAAGATGACAATGAGTTGCAGAACATTAATATTCCTGAGACAAAAGGAAGTAGGGATGTTGTAGCGCCAGATGTACCAATTGACCCCATGAGTCAGCTGTTGAAAATTAGAAAGGTTAACATTGGAACGGAAGAGAACCAAAAATTTGCAAGTGTTGGGGACTATTGCAATGAGGAGACTATGGAAAAAATCACAGATCTGCTGCATGAGTTTCAGGATCTATTTCCAACAAAATTCTCAAAAATGAAAGGAATACTTGGTGACCTAGGGGAAATGAAAATCCCACTTAAGCCAGATGCAAAATCGGTGCGACACAGACCATATCACTTGAATCCATGATACAAAGAAAGAGTTGAGGTCGAACTCGACTGGATGTTGGATGTCGAGATCATCGAGCCTCTAGAAGAGTTAGAATGAATAAGTCCCATGGTGATCCAAGATAAGAAAACGGGTGAAGTTCAGATCTGTTTCGATTTACGAAAACTAAATGATGCATGTTTGCATGACCATTTCCGACCCTATTCACAGATGAAGTTCTTGAAGGAGTAGGCAGTCAGGAAATGTATTCCTTCATAGATGGCTTCTCCGGTCATCATTAGATCAAAATTGCGAAGGAAGATCAACATAAGACAACATTTGTTACAGAGTGGGGATACTTTTAATATACAGTGATGCCTTTTGGGTTGAAGAATGCGCCTGCAATATTTTCTCGAGTCGTTTTCACGACGTTTAAATATTTCATTCAAACGTTCTTATAGGTATACATGGATGATTGGACAGTGTATGGTCTAATCAAAGATCATTTGGAGAACCTTCAACTAATGCTGGAAAGGTGTCTACAACATCATATCATGCTGAACTCTAAAAAGTGCATTTTTTTTTGCACCATTCGGGATACTGTTGGGACACATTGTGTGCAAGCAAGGATTACTAGTTGATCCTGCAAAGATAGTGCTCATTTTGAGTTTTCCACCACCCACCAATGTAAAGATGCTTCAGGAAACGTTGGGCCACACTGGGTACTATCGCAAATTCATCAAAGGCTATGTTGCAATCACTGCTCCCATGGAAAATTTGTTGAAAAAAGATGCTATATTTAACTGGAGTCCCTAGTGTCAAGGAAGCTTTGACACGCTGAAGGCCAAGATGGATTCAGCACCAATACTTTGTATTTATAGACTGGAACGAAGAATTCCATGTGCATGTTGATGCATCTTTTGTTGCACTCAAAGTAGTGCTTGCGTAGCCAGGAGAAGGAGATCTAGATCACCCAATTGCTTTCACCAATGGGAAGTTATCATTCGCAGAGAATAACTACATGACCACCGAGCGCGAGTGTCTAGAGATGGTCTATGCACTGCAGAAATTCCATCACTACATGTTAGGAGGCCACTTTAAGATGTTTACTGACCATTCGCCGCTAAAGTACTTGGTCAACAATCCTGTGTCCAGGGGGAAAATATGTCGCTGGATACTTCTCTTCTAGGAGTTCAATTTTAAAATTTTTGTCAAGCCGGGTCGCTTGAATTTTGGCCCTGATCACTTGTCTAGAATCGAGAGAGGTGAAGAACTTACCAATATTGAAGAAGGAATGCCTGATGTGCAGCTATTCCGGGTTGACACGGCTGAAGACCACTATGCTCTTATACTTTAGTTTTTGGCAACCGTGGTGGCCCCAGAAGAGCTTTCCACAAGTCAAAATAAACAGCTGGTATTTAAATCTTTTGATCACTAGTTGATTACTAGACACATGTATAAGATGGGACCAGATGAAATATTGCGACGATGTGTCCTACCACATGAGAAGGAGCAGATTTTGGAAGAAGCACATGCAGGCATTGCTAATGGACACTACAGGGGTTGTTCTACTACTATAAAAGTGCTTCACACAGGGCTATGGTGGCCCACTCTACATAATGATGTGGCATACTATGCGTGGAGCTGCGATGTATGTTAATGCATTGGGAAACCATCAAGGCAGGATGAGATGCCGCTAATACCGTAGGTGACTTTGCAACCTTTTGATAAGTGGGTTGTAGACTTTGTGGGTCCAATCAATCCCCCCGAGAAGTGAACTGGTGCATAGTACATCATCATAGAAATCGAGTACTTTATGTGATGGGAAGAAGTTGCACCAGTTGTGGACTGCACTGCTATGACAACAACACAATTTCTATTTGATAACATTGTGACACAGTTTGGATGTCCCAAAGTATTGATGAGCGACCGGGGCAGCCATTTTATCAATCTCACAGTAAGAGAGTTGACGAAGGAACTATAGATACAGCACAAGAGGATCATGCCGTATCATCCGCAGGAGAATGGGACCGTTGAATCCTTCAATAAGATTTGGAACAATCACTCACAAAGGTATGTAACACTAATAGAGATGATTGGGATTTAAAGGTACCAGCAGTGTTGTGGGCATATCGCACCACTTGCGAAAGGTTGATGGTGTAGAAATAATAGATCAATGCTATGAGCAATGATGCTAAGAAGAAGCACGTGAAATAGATCTTGCTACTAAGAATTCTCACAAGCATACACAAGAAAAATAGAGAGAAGAAAAGAGATTGAATCACATGAATGAAGAGATGAATATTGGTGTGTATCCTTCCATTGAATAATGATGAATAATAGTGTACATAAATAGTACATCCCTCATAGGAAAAACAAATTGTATGGAAACAATTCATAAAGCTCAAAAATGTTGACTTACCAAAATATAGCAAACCCCATAGGTGGCTAAAGCACTTCCCAAATATATCAAGGACCTCACGAGTTGGAAAAAGCATGAGTGAGTTGTCAAGGAGATGGAAAAAACATGCTAATCCTAGAAAATGGAGAAAAACTAATGGAGGATGGGTTGGAAACAAAAGCTCCCAGTTTCCTAGTTGACTAGCTTTTATCTTATCCATAGAAAAGCAGGAAAAGCAGAATAAAGCAAAATCTGCTGTAAAATCCTGTATACTAATTCTGGATGGTCAAAAGGTGGTCAATATCAACCCAAAATTAGAAATAAATCATTCCTAGGATATAGATGGCATGTATTGACTTTAAGGTGCAAGTGGATTCCAACTAATTAAGCTTGTGGGTGAATAATTAATCAAATAATGATTAATTATTTTATCCTAAGTTATGAGTGGCCCTTAATGTATTCCAACACCCCCCTATAAGTCTGACTTTATGATGGTATGACAAAAAAATGGATGCATATTGATGCATATAGGGCCCAGCAACAAGGCTATGGTCACCCTTTAACAATTATTATGTCCAGAAAAGTGAGGAAAGAGGCAAAACCACATGGGGAAAATCCTCCCTCAAGATAGGACAAGGCACAAAATTTGAAATATGTCTTCAACATATCTTCATCTTCACTTTAATGAGCTGATTGAACTGCTTATGGATGAAGGACTTTCTGAAGAAATCATGAACTCCATGATCATGCGCTGGAGTGTATAACCTACAAGAAGGAAGAGGAGAGACTCCTTGTATCTCATCAACTGATGAAGTAGGAGAATTATCTGAATGCTTTGTCCTGCTATCAAACTTTGATCTGCAAACATAATCTGAAATGGAAAAGAGATCTGTGCATACTCCTTTCCAAAGAGTACAAAAATAAGGCAATTTATTTCACACACAATTCCCTGAATAACTGCAAAATTGTGATGTGAATCACAGGTCAATCTTCCAATCTGATGTAGCACCTGTGTAGATCTGATATGAGGTGAACAAAACTCTGATATATCAGAAATATTAACATATGGAACAGCAAGGACAAAGGCTCCAATGGCTCCATGAGGATATAGGGCTAGACTAGGAAAATTATGAGCAACTGGGGAACACTGATAGGTATAAAAATCTGAATGATGGATGGGCATAATATCTGAACCATAAGTGTTTAGAACAGATCCAAACATGTTTAATATCAGTCCATATATGACTAAGGTCATGGATAACCAACCACTGAAAGTTAGGAAAGACTTCAAATCATGTAAGATAAATATCATTGCATAAGAGACCAATGAGGAATCAACTAGTGAACTAGGGATTTGTATACCCTTAGGATTATTCAGAGCTATGGTAGATGGTATGGATGGTGGTATGATATGTGTATCAACCTAAAAATATGCTTCTAAATCAGAATCCAAATGATCACATATAAGCATATCAATAGACTCATGGGAATACACTGGTAATGAATCCTCTGTATGAAAGGAGGAAATAAGGAGATGTTCAAAATTTTCAAGAAGGATCTGAGTATTGATGCCAAGAAAAAAGGAGGATATGTTGAAGCACATGAGATCAAGTAAGGTAAGTGGTATGACACAAATAATTCTTGATGTGGCTAAGCAAACATCTTCGAATTCACTGGGTTGCGCACCATCAATGAGAGAGGTATGCAAAAGGTGTGAAGAATCTGGCACATAGATCTCAGAATCTAAGATAGGATATTTAGAGAAAAATGAATGGGTTATAGGATCACAATCAATATCAGCAGCAGCTCCATATGTTACTTATTTTTCATCAATAGTATCACAAGAAGAAAAATCACCTTCAAGAGACAGAAAAAAATGGCTCTTCAATATTTGCTTCTTCATTGAAGGAGGAAGAATTTGAATGAAAGAGGGAAGCAGCAACATGAACTGTATGAGAAACTTCTTCATCATGATCAACTTCATCAAAGAATGTAGAGGCCAAGAAATCTTGAGAGAGAGAACAAGAGGAGATGTTAGGTTCGCTCCATTCTTCATCTTCAATTTCCTACAAACCAAAAGCTTTGTCCAAAATCTTCCAAAGCTCAAATGGAAATTCAGTAGAATATATGAGATGATATATATTTGGATACATTCCCAAACACATAATTCCATAAGCTCTATCACAATTATTTAGCCAATCAATCTTCTCTTCACAAGACTTAGGTTCACTCAATGCACCTATGGAGACATCAAAGAGACATTGCCTCTTCAAGTATGCCCTCATCTTTGGCTTCCAATCAGCATAGTTGAAAGGAGATAGTAGAGGAACTTTTGAATCCATATAGAAGTTGTTGATATGCTCTAGTAGATACTCTCTGCAACCTGCAAAACAAACTAGGAGAAAATCTTGTAAGCTAGGCAAGCTCTTCTTCAGAGAGGGATAGGAGACTAGAAGCTCTCCTCAACTCTGTAGAACTTGATCAACCTTGTAGCTCTAATACCATGTAGAAATAATAGATCAATGCTATGAAAAATGATGCTAAGAAGAAGCACAGTAAATAGATCTTGCTACTAAGAATTCTCACAAGCATACACAGGAAAAATAGAGAGAAGAAAAGAGACAGAATCACATGAATGAAGAGATGAATATTGGTGTGTATCCTTCCATTGAATAATGATGAATAATAGTGTACATAAATAGTACATCCCTCATAGGAAAATCGAATTTTATGGAAACAACTCATAAAGCTCAAAAATGATGACTTACCAAAATATAGCAAACCCCCATAGGTGGCTAAAGCACTTCCCAAATATATCAAGGGCCTCACTAGTTGGCAAAATCATAAGTGAGTTGTTAAAGATATGGAAAAAACATGCTAATCCTAGAAAATGGAGAAAAAATAATGGAGGATGGGTTGGAAACAAAAGCTCCCAGTTTCCTAGTTGACTAGCTTCTATCTTATCCATAGAAAAGCAGGAAAAGCAGAATAAAGCAGAATCTGTTGTAAAGTCCTGTATACTAATTCTGGATGGTCAAAAGGTGGTCAAGATCAACCCATAATTAGAAATAAATCATTCATAGGATATAGATGGCATGTATTAACTTTAAGGTGCAAGTGGATTCCAACTAATTAAGCTAGTGGGTGAATAATTAATCAAATAATGATAAATTATTTTATCCTAAGTTATGAGTGGTTTTAATATATTCCAACAGATGGGGAAAACACCATTTAAACTAGTGTATAGGCAAGAGGTTGTCATGCCTATGGAATACATCGTTCCTAGCCTGCACGTTGTCGCCGCAACAGGAATGGACGACGAAGCAGTGCTAGAGGAGTGTCTCACGCAGTTGCTACAGCTTGAAGAAGACCGTTTCATTGCAAATTTCCATTAGTGCATCGAGAAATACCGAAAGAAGGCTTGGCATGATCGCCATATTAAAAAAAACAGTTTTAGCAAGGAGATTTAGTGCTTCTCTACAACAACAAGTTTCTCAAACACCCAAGTAAGCTCCAAATGCGCTGATTAGGTCCTTATATTTTTAATTCTATTACATCTGGGGGCGCAACTCAATTACAACAGTTAAATGGGGTGGTGTTACCAAAGCTTGTGAATGGCAGCCGCTTGAATCCCTATCAGACAGAGAAAGAACCATGCAATTCTTGAGGCACTACGCAATAAAATATCATACAAAATAACAAAAGAAGAAGAGTAGGATAGACAAAGGAAGGGCGCGCTAGAAGAAAGGGGCTGCACAAGAATAGGAGGCAATAAGCATAGTTTGGTAGCCATACCGTGATAGCCACAGGGCTCTGATTTGGTCAAATTAATAATAAATACAAGTAGTTAAGAGAAGTTATTCAGCGACGCCTATTGAAGAGCCTCGCATTTATGGATGATCCGATCATTGGGTTGGCAAAATCAATGATGGATTTGAGTAATTAATGCAGGATATAGTCATGATCACCGCAGTTGATTTAGTAATGATGAAGGATGGATCGCCTAGATACTATATAGAGGGGTTCGACACAGGATGGAAGCACCATTGAGCTAAGTTTTAGTTGTAGAGAGTGTGTGAGATAGGTCCATAAAGCGAGCTAAGTGGATTGGGAGAGTTGTAGGGTGAAGGTGAGAGTGCCTCACGACTTTGGGTTAGTGGTGTGGGATGCAGAGTAATCCCGACACAGTCAATATTTCTAGTGAACACGACTCACCCATTCGCCCCATTGCCATCATTGAAGAAGTCACCAGCATGCAGATTGGGTCATCTAGCATCCCGACGAAGAAACGGGGGGGGAAGCAGCAACGCTCCCCAATGCCAACCAAGAGGCAGACATGGACATCATCCAGGGCACAAGAAGACACCACTTCCCAGTCGGGAGCATCCATCTCTAGAGCGGTAGAATCTTTTTTCCGCATCGAGGTCTCTGCCAAGGACATTCTTGGTTATATATCTCCCACCAGACCTGGTGCGAAGCCTTGGTGATTGACCAAGAACTAGAAATACCAGCTAAAGATGACACTGTCGCCGCAGGGAATGGTGTGCACTACTGACATAGTCCCTGCGCCGATGAAAATGAAGTATGAAGACCGTGATTTGTTACTGTTGATGGATGTAGTGAACGAGCCCTATGAGTCGCTTCCTTCAGTCGTAGGCGACCCCATTGTGTGTATTCTGAAGCCATGAGCACAAGGGCTAGATAAATCTAGGCTGCTAGGGCTTATCAACATGTTACATGTGTCAAACAACTTTTGGTGTGTTTTCACGGAGGAACGCTATAGTTGGACACACCAATCGTGGTTACGGTGGAATTTATCTCAGAGATCACAAGGTTTCCAAAGGAAAGGCAGACCCATCACAATATTTCAGCAAAAGAGATAATGATAAGCGGCTTGCTGCACGATTGAAGGAGAGGTATGATTTGCAGCGTGATGGAAGAGCATATCGCATCGATGGTATTAATGAAAGGGTTGTGCGTATTGGCACATGGATTTTGGCAAGCAAAATTGTCAAGAAGAATTGCCATGTTCAATGTAATTCGGGGGTGATTGCACACGCGCAACAATGTGCTGAGGGAGTCCAAATGAACTGGTCCCTCTTTTTGTTGAACCAGTTAACGGAGGATGCGATCGCAGTTCAGGCCGGGGAGAGGCCCTTTAATTAAAGTTGGTTGTTGATCTTAATTTCGTTACTGGCGTGGATGGAGCCATAAGACTACCAATGCATGGATGTGGAGGTTGTTAAAGTGTGCAAAGGAGCTCGGTATAAAAATTTGTGGTGGGTCGAAGAGACCAGTTGGAAAGTGGATTGCACAGTCCACTTTTGGGTCTACTGGGAAGCATTACAAGTAGACATGGTCAAAGTTCCATGGATATCAGACACAACAGCTGTTAAGTATCAGTGGATTATGCGATTCACCATTGGGCTGCATACCATTCAGATCCAGGCTCGTCGCAACCCTGACAAGCAATGGTTGTCGATGGTTTACAAGGTGACAGATGAATACTTGGGTGCAACTGTTCAGGATTGGCCGAAAGAATGGTAGGAACCAGTAAGTGCCGAGGAAGTATCAACAGGATCTCCTAGAGATGCACCAAAGGATCCGGTCCGAAGAGCCGAACAACAGAGTCACCATGACTCCGATGGCGAATCCTCCACAGAAACTCCCATTGACATTGAGGCGCAACTTATCTTCAAGGAGATAAGGATGAAGCGACAAATGGAAGAGGATTCCAATAGCAATACCTGGTCCGCGTTGGAAGCACAATTGCGAAGGCTTATTAAGGCCATCATGGACTCATCTGACACTGCCACCAAAGAAATGCGAAGGTCTGCTCAGGAAGGGTTTACTGAGGTACGCACCAAGTTAGACTCTATCTATAATTCTATAGTAGGAAAAGGACTAAAAAGAGAATTTCTGCAGGATTTCACGTCGATTAGCACTGAGCCATGGGACAGGAACGTTCACGTTCCCCCGACTGCAATCAACGTTGGACAAGAGGACATCAACTCCTCACTACAGCACCTACAGATCATTGCATTGGGCATCAACAAACTATCGACCCAGGCACTTGTACATATGCAGCAGTTCACCACCTGGGAGTTTGTTGGTAGGTAGAAGGAGATCAACGAACAGTACTTGAGGTCGCAAGCTAAAGACGAGAGACTGAAGAAGGAAGTAGAGGAGCTGCGACAGGTAAAGGAGCCGCTAGTAGACAATAAAGCGCAGGAGGTAGAAGCATTGAAGACGATGCAAGATGAACTAAAGAGGAAAGCTGTAGAGGAGATTACTGCATTGAAAAAGGAAACCGATATCCTCGTTATCGAGAAGGCATAGTTGTTTGCTAGCAGAGGCGAGGTCGAAGAGGCCAATGCCAACACATGCCAGTACATCCATGAAAGCAGTGCAGAGTTGGATTCCGTTGTCAAGGCCAAGCGACTTGGAGAAGTCATTGCATAACTACAGTTGGATAACAGCCTGTTAAATGCTATAGTTTACCCAGAGACACCACTAGAGCAGGTTGCAGAAAGGAAGAATTCCATCGAAGAGATTGTGGGACAGTTTGACGAAATGGAGCAAGATGCAAAGAAGATCACGGAATCCATGACACAATTTTGGGGAAGTGTCATTCAAGATGAGTAGATCGGTCAGCTCACCAAGCAATTGCAGGAGGTCAAGACCCAGTTGGAAACATTGAAGACGGTGTTAAGGACAATTCCACCAATTGTGTTAATCACACAGTCTACAGAACTGAAGGAGCTCCAGCAGCGGGTTGCGAAGGCACAAGAGCGACAGCGTAAACGAAGTGACTAGCTCGACGAGTTCCAGGATATTGGCGCGCAACTATCAGAAAAAGCAGTCGCTGCGCTGCAGGCTATGCCGGAAGGAAAGAAAAAGGTCAATGCCAATATGGTGGAGCATCCATTGAAGCAGGATCACCTTGCATGTCAGGATGTTGCTGAGAAATTCAAAGCGCAAGTTACAAAAATTTCTCAACAATACGAAGACTTCAAGATTAAAATCAATGAATACACTAAGTCTACCTGACGTGGCTTAAGGAGGAGCCACAATACTGTGTTGGGGCCTTGTTGGAAAGGGGTTGGGGTAAGTTGCACAGCATCGTGGATGCTGCACAAGCATAGAAGACACTGCACAAGACGAAGATAGCGCGATAGGCGGAAGATAAACTACTTTTGATTATTTTGTGTCACTTTTTGTACTTATTGACCATTTTTTGTGGATATTGGTCATCAACCAGTTCATTTAGCTAGAATTTTGTTACAAGTGTACCATGAATGTAAAGGAGAAAGCCTATATATAGATAGAGGAACTGTGGATGAATAGAGAAGTAGAGATCAGTGCATATCACATTGAGACTGATTGATATCTATCTGGGATGAATTGTTATATGTTTTGATCTGTGGGTAATTGCACAGAAGTAATATGATAAGATCGATGTTGATCTGAATCGTTGTTATCTTCTTTTATCTTTTTCTGTCTTTTTGTTCATGCAAACCTAATGATGAATGCTAAGCAAATCTAAAATATGGATCTATGATGCGATGGTTTACTATTTATGAATGTTGTTCTGATTTCCGATCTAGATTTGTTACAATGAATGATGCTCGATAATGAATGGTTCTGTTAGAGAAGTTGATATGATCTGGTTGTTGAGTTGATGAACCGTTCGATTTCCTACCCTCTTCTATATTGCATAAACTTGGTTTCATCAGCCCTCCCTCGAACATCTCGGGTGAGACCTCATTCGCTCTGCGGGTGTTGTTGAATAGGGTAAAACCTGTCTAGGTTGATGCTCAGGGATATCATGGCGAGTCGAGTGTCAACAGAGTGGGACCCCTGTCGATTGGGTTTTGTTGGTTTAGGGTTGAGCCAACAAACATCAAAGAAGTGATAAAAAAATTAATGAAACAAAAGTTAGAAATTGTACTAAATTATAGTGACTTACATTAAACCAAACTAAGAATTGTAATAGTTTGACATGAATAAATTCAGGAATGTCCCATGATGTGACTCATATCTTGAAATGTAGTTAAAAACATTGAAGTGGTGTCAGCAAAATTAAACGACAAAAAACATGTCAATACCATAAGATTTTACAATTTCAACTAAAGTTTGATGATTAATAGCACTTTGCTATGAAATTAAGCACTATACATTGCCATCCAAATCAATCATTCTATTGAACATCAAAAGTTAAAAAATGGAAAATTGAAATTAAGATGAATGAAGGTATGAATGCATTTCAGAAACAAGGGGAATTAGTGCCCTTCTTTAAGTCAAATAAATAAATAACTTATATAGTTATCTAGTGAATATTTTAATGGGATATGAAAATTTTCATTATATAAGAATAAAGAGGAGTAAAAGCAAGAGGCCATCGACTACAATAGAACATAGGTTTGGGCAGCTTGACTTACAAAGTCAAATTAGAAAGAGAAACAACGAACTGCTGAGCTACTTGAAGAAACCAACTAATACATGCTTCAGAAGGTTTAAATGTTATTTTTATTCCAAAAGTGTCCAATACATAAAAGTGCCCAATGAAAGGGTGATTCTTGTAGTATTTGTATTCCAAGAGCATTGACCTTTACAGACATTAGTTTGAGTGTAGCGGAAGTAATTTATCATGTAGTTTTATAAACTATGACAAAATATATATATATATATATATATATATGAGAGGAATGTATAAATTGATAGATGATAAACTTTACAAATGATGGACCATATAAATAGAGTTTGAAAGGTTGCTTATAACTTTTCACAAAAGTTTTTTTTGGTTTTGGTTTTTATTTTATTATTATTACTTTTATTAATATTTAGTTATTTTATAATTATTTATTTCTTATTATTATTTATTTACATAATATTTATGATTTATTTTAAGACACTTGGTCCTCAAAGTGTTGTTATTTGTTCTAATATTCCTCTTTTTCATAAATATTATTATCGATATTTGTTATTATTCTGGTTGAGTTGACAATTCTCGGAAATATAGTTCCCTTTGATAAGGGATTTCCTATACTTACTTAAGAAGTGAACGTGTGAAAGGACATGGTTGCCATCATTGTTATTCCCATTCTCAATAAGATCTCCCAAATGCATAAGATCTATATGCATAATTTCTATACTCTTAGGAAATTCATGAGTGTATACATGGATATCAATACATAATGGTCTCGTAGGCTCGTCCAAGAATTGGGCAAGGAATTTAGATCCTTAAACATAATCCCCCAACGGATTCAAATTATCAAAAAGACACTTGCAATGTACCCTTATTTGAAAGGAAACAGTGTGCCTCAATTGTCTGCATTCTTGTGCAGAATGTTGACACACTCTTTCCTGAATTCTCATACACATCCCAATTTACAACGAAGCCACTACTCGATTTTTGGTCTCTTAAATTATTTCAATGGAAGAAAATCATGAATCCATCCCAATGAGAGACATGCAGATGACTCCTGGATTGAACATACGCTCAGATTGAACATCTCTCTCTCTCTCTCTCTCTCTCTCTCTCTCTCTCTCTCTCTAGAGGATGCACATGTTTTTCCAGTAGAGCGCTAGAATGGAGATGATTCAAAGAAATGAGGCATATTGAAGTGGGTTTCTATGGACCAATGCCATCCCATTGTTTTTTTTCAAGTTTCTATAATCGTTTCTTTCCTCATTCTAATTTGATTGGTTTTGTTTGATGCATTTGACAAATCAATTCTTTTGTTAATTTCTAGATTGTGGATTTTTTATACAGGTTATTATATTGGGTGTATTTTGTCCTGGTAATGGTCCAACAATTGTAAGTGATCATTCATTAAAAAAATTTAGAAAGACAATAGAAAATGGCAGGACACTTAATCATTACTAACAGGTAGATAAAGCTATCATTCTTTCTCCTATTCGCTGCTTTTCTCTGTTGTATTATAGCTTCTTCAAATTAACTATTTTATTTTTCTTTAAATCCATTGTTTTGATCCATAATTTATTTTTAGTTGTTAAAAATAGATTTAGAGCATTAAGATCGACCAATTTTGTCCATAATTTATTGTTAATTGTTAGAAAGAGATTTTGAAGGTTATTGGTTTTTTGGGTTAGAATACAGGATAAGAGATCATCACCAACAAGTAGATAAATCTATTCTTTCTCGCTAAGGTTTATCACATGTTTTCTTGATCCCTTTCCCTTTCCCTCTCCACTTTCCAATGCATCCCTCTAAACTACGAGACTATAACTTCTTATAATTAATTTCTTTTTTTATTCTTGTCATCTAATGTTACCATCTATAACTTAGTCCGAGTGTTAAAGATAGAATTTGAACACTAGATTTTGGTGGACTTAAAGTCGAGTTAGAGGATAAGATCAATATTTATGTCCCTGGGCTTTAAAACTATAATTTAAATGTCAGAGTTTCCTGAAGTTAAAGTTAGAGTTATAGGATATGATTAATTTTGATCTCCTACAATCCCTTGTTCCCTTCCATTCAAACTTATGTTTAGTTCAGGGATAACCCTACAAAGTGATCTACCCACTGCAGGCAACTGACATGTGTAATAGATAATGAGTATCATCTACACAATACACTAATTGATTATGCGCACCAATTCTAACAATTTTGAGCCAACAGATGAAATTTTGATCTCTCTCTCTCTCTCTCTCTCTCTCTCTCTCTCTCTCTCTCTCTCTCCACACACACACACACACACACAAGATGATGTGCATGTTTTTCTAGTAGAGTGCTAGACAAGAGATGATGCAAAGAAACAAGGCATGGTGAAGTGGGTTTCCGTGGGACAATGTCATCCTTAAAGTTTCTATAAGCATTTATTTCCTCATTCTAATTTTCTCAATTTTGTTTTATGCATTTGACAAATCAATTCCTCCTTTAATTTCTAGATTGTGAATTTATGATAGGGTTACTGTATTGGGCGTAGTTTGCTCGGGTAATATCCTAGTAATTGTAATTGTTCATTCATTGAAACTATTGAGAAAGAAAATAGAGAATGGAAGCACCCTCCATCATCACCAAGAGGTAGATAAAGTTTCCATTATTTCTCCAATTCGTTTATTTTCTATGTTGAACTTTAGTTTCTTCAAATTAATGGTTTTGTTTTTCTTTAGATCCAGTGTTTTGATCCATAATTTATTTACAGTTGTTAGAAATATATTTAGATCTTTAAGATCTAACGATTTTGTCCATAAACTATTTTTAATTGTAAGAAAGGTATTTTGAGGGTTATAAGTTTTTTGGGTTAGAATACATGATAAGAGATCATCACCAACAGATAGATAAATATGTTATTTCTCGCTAAGGTTTCTCAAATATTTTCTTGAGCCCTTTTCCTCTCCACTTTCCAATTAATCCTTTTGAACTTCTAGACTAAAAATTCTTCTAATTAATGTATTTTTTTCTCCTTCTCATCGAATGTTTCCATATGTAGCTTAGTTTGAGTATTAAATCTATATTCTAAACACTAGAGTTTTGTGTAGTCAAAGTCCAATTAGAGGATAAGATCAATATTTATCTTCTCGAGTGTTGGAGCTAGAATTTGAACATCAAAGTTTCTTAAAATTAAAGTTAGATCTATAGGATATGATCTATTTTGATCTCTTGTAGTCCCTTTCTCCCTTCCATTCCCATTTGCTCGATCAGGGATAAATCTACAAAGTGATCTTCCCGTTGCGAGCAACTAAAACATGTAATATACTATGAGTATCACCAATCCGCTATGAGTATCATCTACCAATACATTAATTGACTTTGCACACCAATTCTAACAATTTTGAGCCAACAGATGAAATCCAACCAATCCATCATGTGGTGTTGATCCACTGAGTGACTGGTTGATGTCACTAACCAATCGTTTTATGCATAGAAGCAAACATGTCTTTCTCACTCATTGCTCATTTCTTTACGTCATCCTCACTCGCTTCTCACTTCTTTACGTCATCCTCACTCGCTTCTCACTTCTTTACATCATGCTCACTCGCTTCTTAGTTCTCCCTTATTTAGATTATGCTCTCTCTCTCTCTCTCTCTCTCTCTCTCTCTGGAAGATGCACATGTGTTTCCAATCTAGCACTAGACTAGAGATGATGTAAAGAAATGAGGCATGGTGAAGTGGGTTTCGATGGGCCAAGGCCATACCATTGTTTGTTTTAAAGTTTCTATGATGGTTTCTTTTCTCATTCTAATTTGATAGATTTTGTTTGATGCATTTGGAAAATCAGTTCCTCCGTTAATTTCTAGATTGTGAATTTTTGACAGGGGTTACTGTATTGGGCATGGTTTGGTCGAGTAACACCCTAGCTATTGTAAGTGTTCATTCATTGACAATCTTGAGAAAGAAAATATAAAATGGAAAGGCACTCCATCATCACCAATTGATCGATAAAGCTGCCATTCTTTCTCCAATTCATTGTTTTTCTCTGCTGAAATATAGCTTCTTCAAATTAATGGCTTTATTTTTCTTCAGATCCACCATTTTGATCCATGGTTTATTTTTAGTTATTGGAAATATATTTAGAGCTTTAAGATCTATCGATTTTGTCTATAATTTATTTTTAATTGTTAGAAATATATTTTGAGGGTTATAGGTTTTTTGGGTTAGAATACAGGATAATAAATCATTACCAAAAAATAGATAAATATGTTCTTTCTCGCTAAGGTTTCTCGACATAGGTTTGCTTGAGCCTTTTTCCTCTCCACTTTTCAATTCATCCCTATGAACCTCTGTACTATAACTTCTCCTAATTAATGTCTATTTTTCTCCTTCTAATCCATGATTTTTATTTGTAACTTAATCTAAGAGTTAAAACTAGATTTTGAGTTTCCTAAAGTGAAAGTCAAGTTACACGATAAGACCAATATTTATCTCCTTAACAGTTAGAGATAGAATTTGAACATCAGAGTTTCATGGAGTTAAAGTTAGAGTTATAGGATAGGATCAATTTCGATCTCCTGTAGTCTATTGTTCTCGTCCATTTACTTATGCTCAGTTCAGGGATAACCCTACAAAGTGATCTACCGACTACAGGCACTTGGCATGCATAATATACTATGAGTATTGTGTATAAGACTCAAAAGCATAAATATTATACCAATAATGAGCGCTTTCAAACTTGAGATCCAAGATTTTGATATATCACAATATATGAAACGGTTCATTGAGTTAGAGCATCTTTTTTTTTCTTTCCCTACTTTGGTGCCGACAATTTATCAAACATACCACACCCCAAAACCCCATCCGTTTCTCATTCGGATCTCATATGCACAATATAATAATTGACTATGCACACCATTTATCCACTTAGGTCTCATCAGTGGGTACTAAGTTGGAACCGTTGAATCGAATCTGCAAGCAACATGTGTATGTGCTCTTCTTCTATTTTATTAATCTATATAAATAGAATCATTTTGAAATTGACCATCTATTAGAAGTGGCAGAGTACCTCTAGTGTATAGCATAAATAAATAAATATTTAGCATGTGCGTCTATAGGTTGTGTTTTGAAATGGATCTTGAACTGAATTAATTGGCTACTGGTGGGTATAGGACATGTAATTTTTGGTATGTTAGGACAATATTGAAACTTAATTCTTTGACTTTGAATCATCTCACCTAAATGATTGGAACATAAATTATTTCAATGATTCCGTGACATTGTTAATCATTCCAAACGAATGGTTATTAAGCTAATGATTTCGAACATTTAAATGAGTTGTAGTTTTATGCAATAACATAATACATAATACTTGTATAACATCTTTCTTCTTTCTTAAATTATTTAACTATAGTTTGATATGGCCTATTGCTAAGTTGATGAATATATTGCTTTTGAACTTTTAAATGCAATATATTCCCACCAAGATTTTGTGCTTGTCGTCCACGAGGATGGGACATTGTTCCTCTTTCTTATTATTTAATCAGTGAATACTACTTTTTTTGTGACTAGGGGAATCAACAATTGGGGACTGGGCCTGTACTCGTGTGACACGAGGTCCAGGTATCCATTCCCACTACCACTATACCCCTAGGTGCCTCACAACCGCCTGCAAGCATGGGACACGGGTAAGCCCAGGTGTGATTTGAACTCGTGACCTCCTTTACAACATGTGACTTCATATCAAGCAAATATCCAATGAGCCACACCCGTGTGGGCCAGTGAATACCACTTTATGTATGCTTGAAGCCCTGCATTTAAAAACATTACAATTCCTATCCACTAGACTTTCATCTCTTTAGTTTTGGCACAGAGACAAGCAACATGTGCGATTAAGGGTGACATATATCTTAGTGTCTATGTATTTTTTAAAGATTTTTACTATATAAAATATAAATAAAATTTGAATAACACAATAGCATTATATATATATATATATATATATATATAAAGTTCCCATGGGGGGATCAGAGCAAGTGGTAAAGTGGAATTATTGAAATTGGAAGGTCGCGTGTTCAAATCCCCCCAAATTTACCCGTGCGCCATGGTTTGGGCCCTGTGGATGCAACTAGGGGTATAGTGGTAGCGGGATTGGATCCCTGGACCCCGTATCACGTGAGTACCAGCCCGTCCCCAGTTGTTGATTCCCCTAATTACAATATATATATATAAAGCATCGAAACATTTGAACTTAAAATCCAAGTTTTGTTTTGTTTGAAGTGACACTTTGTAAAAGATTAACAAGTATCTTCCTTTCCTTCACGAACACAACAATCTCCAATTAAAAAACGCATCTTGAGTTTTTGGTACATTAAAAAGTTGCAATATGACATAACAATCTGCAATATTATTGATCTCATGTGTCTGATGTTGATTGATAAATTCTACCCTGCTTTTGTACACGCCTAATATACTATGAGTATAGTGTATAAGACTCAAGAGCATAAAGCTTATACCCATAATGAGCTCTTTCAAACCCTAGATTCAAGATTTCGATATATCACAATAGATGAAACAATTCATTGAGTTAGAGAATCTTCTTTTTCTTTCCTTACTTTGATGTCAACAGTTTATCAAACATACCACATGTTGGCTCAATCTCGACTAACCCAGGTTCAACTTCGACTAGACCAACAAAACCCAAGGTACTGGCCTGACAGGACTTAACCCTGTCGGCAACACATGTGACACAATTGAAGTATCACCTGAGATACCTATAGGGGCTGCAAGAACCATGTTTCATGCAATGAAGAAGGGGATCTTCTCTAGACATCGACATAAAGGGAATCGACATAATAAATACCATGATAGTATATCAAAACCCATTTACAACCATAAACATGTTCATGAAAATTACATTGAAGCTTTGTCAGTTGTATTACTTATTCAAAAGCTAACATATTACCACAAGTCACAACAATACAAACAACACACACATTTATCATGCACCATTTGACACAAGAAGTTTAATGTGGAAACCCAAACGGGAAAAACCATAAAAGCACTCGTTAATTAGCAAGAGTCATATCTCGAATGCTTGGTTTGCACACACACATCCTACAAACATTCCTCCATAATCCCCATTACATTGAGTTCGTGCACACATATTGTAGATCGATTGTATCTTCACAACTCTTATTCATCTTTGACATAACAATACGGGAACCATCTATTGACACTGCAGACTTTATCCTTCCAAAACTTGACCTCAACCAACCCCAAAAATCCCAACCTGTTGCATTTTTATAGCCTCTACTGGCTAATTTTATATCCCATGCCCACTACACAAGTGGACAAACCTTCTACTAACTCACCAACTCTACCATCGGACTATGTTAATAAAATAACTATTTCCCCAAAAACTGCCCAAATTTTTGGAGCTGACCGTTTCAACACCTGCTCCAACGTAGCCCCATTCACACCTCAACCAACTCCAAAACTTATAGACCAAAATTAACCATCTATCCTAGGGCCAATAGGCCCCCAACACTCACATGTGGCTCGTCCCGAACCACTTCAGAAAAAACCCTCTGGTGTGTTCAAATTAGCTTGAAAATATTGAAATAGTTTCGTCACGTCCTCAGCTCGTCGTTGAACATCCACGTTACCCTTGGAAACTCTTTCAATAATTTCAGAACTGATATGTTTTGACACATCCACCATAGTTGTATCTAAAGCTTGCTTCACCTCAACATGGACTCGATGAATGGTTTCAATTACGTGCTCTACTTTTGCTTGAAGCTCCACAACACAATCTATTCGTCTTTACAATTGTGTTCAAAGTTTGGAAACCCGTTGTTGCAATACCTTAAGCTCAACATCCTTACTCATCTTCTCGACCGGTGATAAGGCTTTCAACAAGGTCCATAGATCGACCAGACTTGTCTCTGATACATGAAGTATCCCTTTTATTTCTTGTAGCTCCACGTCATATTTCAAGGCCTCCCGTGCCTGGGAAACCTGCTCATATGCCTTGGCACAAAGTTCCTGGGCCCCCTGAATCTATCACATATTTTCTTCAACCTTCCTCTGTCGATCTTCTAGTACTTTAGGAGGTGTACTAGGGAGAAGCTTATCTTCTAAGTCTACAACCTTTTGATGGAATTCACTATCAAATTCCCCTAACTTGAAGACATGAGTTTCAACAATCATGTCACGTGTGACCTCGACCTTTGGAACTTCTCGATAGACAAGAACAATAACTTGCTCTACTCATTTCCTATCTTGTTTCTACTTCCACGTTTTTTTTCTTCTTTATCTTCCATCTTACTTTGCAATAAAGACGCAATGTTCTTCGATTGCTTTAGTTGGTCATACACCACATGCTCCTGTGCCTTAACTTCCTTAATTGCTTCCTATTGAATGTTGTGCAGTGTAAACATTGGTAACATAGACATGTCTAACCCAACAAAAGAAATATCTTGTATAGTATTATTCAACTCAATCGTGCCTAAATCCATGTCTTAGGTATCTCCTGGACATTATGATGATGTTGTGACATTTGGACTTCAGTCGTAAGATCAACAAAGGGGGAAACTTCCTGCAAGTGGTTCATCTTCTTATTAATTGTGACTCACTCTTTGTCCACGACTTTACGTAGAGTTTGAAGAATGTCAGTGACCCATTCAAACGGCTCAGTATGTCGATGGTCAATATTCTAGCACGTCTCATCAACAATCTCAGCCATTTTATCCTTTAACAGATTATAATACTTATCAGTTAAAATGACAGGTGTGGAGTCCCTAATGACCTTTTGCTTCTTCCAACCCTTTTTCGACAAGTCAATAGCTCTCTGCTTACCTCCCAAGTCTGTATTTGTTGGGGTAGTACTCGATTCTTGATCACTATCATGGTGAGAGTTGTGCATATTGTCTTCTTCTTGTAAGCCACATGGCTAGGTCCCCGATGTACCCTCTTGTCGTGGCTTAGTTTCAGCAGATAATTGATCATCTATGATTTGTTGCTTCCAATCCTCTGACCAATCCTGAACTATTGTATCAATTTATTCCTCTAATAGTTGAAAAGCAGTAGTTAACCATTGGCGCTAGGGATTTTCATGTCCGCTAAAGATAAAGATGATGAATCGTTGCAGTAAGCTTGATGATATTCTGGTATCGTTGTACAATTGCAGCAACAATCCTCGAATGAATCCAAATATGAAGCCTTAATGCATTAACGTGCATATAGAATTCAATGTTATTCTCCTACTGTCACTGATAATTATCATCGAACCACAGATTTTGATACCAGTCCCCGTGACTCGGGACATTCACTTCCATCCCTTGGTAATTGGGTGGTTCTACCCATCTAACAAAGGAAATTAAAATAAGTAACCAAGAATACATAAAAGGTGCACCTCTCTCATGCGCATAGTTAGCGTCAACCAATAACTCATTTAACAGAAACGTCACCCAATTCATCTGAACTCCTGCAACACATTACTCTACTGTGATGATGGTACTAGTAGTGCACTAGTTCGCTCACATATTTCATAGTAATTTACTCTACAAAAATTTAGTTGCAAATATGACACCCTGATTATTAATAGAGGTTATATCAAAACCCCTCTTATATCGTGTAATATTATATTTTTCTTGCATCCGAGCCACAATGATTTTGTCCTACTCCTTGCCAACAAAAAATTGTGTTGTATCAACCCCTGCCTTGGGTAACCCTGTAATAGCATCTATGAGGTCAGCATCAACCGAAATCTAGATATCTAACCACATATACCCCCCATGGAAACAAACCAGCAGTTACTTCACGCATGTACTGAATTCAGCAATTAATCCAAAATGGGGCATATACAACAGCAACAGAATGCCCGACTTATCTAACCCTCGAGCCCAGTCCATTGGTACCAACTGAATAGGAATGGATTCCACTAGTTGCACCATTGTCATATACTTCAACATGTGAAGTTTGAGGAAATTCCTAAAGTCATGGTTAAAGAACAACAATTTCTTCAAGTTAGACATGATGCCCACCTTCACATGAACTCCTTTCGGGATCGTGGGCTTTAGCAGTGGATACTTGGAATTATTCCTAATGGTTACAAGTGGAGCATCATCCTTCTGGGGTGGAATATATCCCTGAAGTATGGTAATTGATCCAAACCTAGATGCTTCAACATCATAGGGAGCTTTAAATCTCTACTCTGGAGGAACTACCCGACCAATTGTTTGTTTCTTCCTCGGTGGATTCACAGGGCCTAGCCGTGACACAACCTCTGGTGATTCCTTGATAATAGGTATAACGAGAGGGATTACTACAATAGATCCCTGAACAGTTCTATAGTTCCTTTACACAAAGATCTCCATAGCGAAAAAATTCAACACATAATAGCAAGCTACAGACAACTATCTTGCTCAATATAAGTCACATTCAGTATAATGAGATAACTGAATTCCTTTCAAATTTTGAAATAGATCTACACATGTGGAAAATCATTCTGATCACATGGGTAGTTATTCTGACTTAACCTTTAGCAATAGTTAGAAAAGGTGTCGACCAATCCATTCACACGTTGAAATCTTTTCAGTAATTTATGACAAGGCACCATTAAAACCACCACTCTGCTTACCATAAAAACAGTTACTTAACACACAATAATTGTGGACTTGGCAGAAAACCACACCGCTAAATCCCAATGCAACCCAAAACTAACTTCGAAAGATAGATAATTTTGAATGCAACACCCAAACTATGGTAAATATACAATACTTCGACAGAAAAATTACAAATTATATACAAGACCTAGACAAACAGTTTGTTTTCTTCGATAAACTCAATCGAGATACCTACGACTATCTCGATAAGGTTTTAGTCGACTTCCATTTACTAAAACATCGAGGGGTGTACCATCTAGATTTTGTAACTGAACTACACCCCCATCTGTAACATAATTGACAATATATGGTCCTAGCCATTTGTTTGAAGATTACCAGGATGTTTTAAAGACTTGTTGTCATAAAGAAGAACAAGGTCACCAGGCTAGAATTACTTGAACTTAATATGTTGATCATGCCAAGCCTTATATTGCTCCTTCTCAACTCATTAGTGACATCCTGCACGGAATCTATCTTCTTCCAACTGTAGCAATAAATTGACTTTCTTCAATAGCACCAACATCTATTATCTTAGTAATTACAACTATTCATAAGCTAGGTAGAATATATTTCATAGGTATAACAACCTCTTATCCATAAACCAATGGAAATGGAGTTTTTCTTGTAAGTTTCGCACATGTTTTGCAATAATCCCATAAAACTACAGGTATTTTGTGATCCAAATCGTCATGATTCACATTGCAAACCTTAGTAACTGCATGATAAAAAAACTTATTAAAATCTTTAACGACTTCATTTTCCTGTGTGTGATATAGCGATGTCTTCCTATGTTGGATCTGGAATTATTCAGCTATTTTTTTAATCACTTTATTAACAAATTTTGTACCCTGGTCTCTTACTAAGACTCTTAGGAAGCCAAACCTAGCCACCATATGATCGAACAAAACCCTAGCAATAGTGGCAATAGTACAATCCTTCACTGGTGCAGCTTCATCCCATCTTGTTAAATAATTTGTCACAATAATTATATATCAGGCACCTGTTCATCTTCCCATTGTGTTAATAGGTCCCACAAAATCGACATCCCACTTATCAAATGCCTGTAAAGTTATAAGAGCTACCAATGGCATGTCATCCCTTCAAGATGGCTTCCCTATGCATTGGCAGATGTCACAACTCCGACAGTAGTCAGGCACATCTGAATGGATTGTAGGCCACCACAACCCTGCCTATAAAATTTTGTGTTGTTTCTTTCCCTGCATAGTGGTCCCCTATTGTTGTAGAGGAAAGTTTCCTATGGCTAGGGTTTAAGAGGCCATCAACGTACTGGGGTTGAAAGAGAGATGCAAATGGTTTTGAAAATATATATAAAAAAGTTCAGAGATTGGAATGGTTCATACCTCGACAAACAAAGGTTTATCTAAGCAGCCCTTCAATCCTCCTCTTGCTCCTCTTGCTCCAAGAGACCTGCAAAATGAATTATACCTTCCTCAAACCAATATGACCACATATAAAGTAATGATAATCAAAGAAATATGAAATAATAATCTGATTAACATAAACATCTGATCATAAACATAGATTCAATCACACATTGAACAATGATTTGGGAAGAAGAAGGACATCACATCTTTATTAATCATGAAAATAAGTACAAATATACCTTCTCTTCAAGTTCGACACCTCACGAAACCTTGATCTGGTTATGTTGCTTCTCTTCTCCAAGGAACTCAGCCTCCAAGCTCTGCAACATAAGGAGATATCTTCTAGGGCAAAGGTGGAGAAAAGAGAGTCCCAATTCCTCCAGCATGACAATGCAAAAGTTAAAGTCTCCTCTCATGGAACTTCCTACCTCTATTTATATGCTTCTGAAGAGATAGGGTCAAAGACAAATTAGTTACAACTGAAGGAGTCAGTTGCATAACCACCCAAACTTCGAGAAACTTTTTTTTTGACATCTACAGGAAAAATACGCGAGTTTCAGAGACAACATTCACGTATCCATAAGGTATACGCGGGTTGAAGTAACAATACTCATGTATGATACGTGGGTTGCAATGTAAATAGTCATGTATACATGGACATACACGGGTATCATGTATAACAAGTCGTGTATAAAAAGTGGAACACGTAGGTATCCTTAAGGAAACTCGCGTATACATAAAAAATCTCATTTTTGGGGTACTTTTGGGAATTTACATACTTTGGTGTCTTCTAGAAAGTTTTAGTTGACTTAAATACCTTTCGAATGGTGCAGAGAAGAGGTTAAACAGAGTTAGGTGTTTTTTCAATGACTTTCATAAAGTGTCGTCATGGAAGTGTTGACATGCGACGGAATCATGGGAAAGTGGTCACAGGAAGAGATGTGTAATTTTGGGCTATAACACCTGCCACTCCATCAGGAGATTCAAATAACACCATCGATCGCTCATGTTCTAAGACACAGTAACGTAGTATCTCATCTAGTCCCATCTTATATACTTGTCCAACTATAATATGAAAGTATACATATTTTACAACTTATTGTTTCTTCTGTGTTGTATTGAACCCTTATGGTGCTCTTCCCGTGGTCAAGAAGTGCACATTGTCCTCGTAATAACCATCAACCAATTTTACTGCAAATAGTTGTGCATCAGGAATTTTATGATCTAAAATGGTGGTTTCTTCCCCGCTTTCTATCCTGGATAGATGGTCGGGGCCTGCATTCAAACTTCCATGTTTGAAAACAATTTCAAAGATGACTTTTTGCAAGAGGAGGATCCATCAACGTATCTCCCCCTCAACACTAGGTTATTAACCACATATTTTAATGCAAAATAATCTGTAAACATCTTAAAATGACCACCCGGTAAATAATATCAAATTTTTTGGAGTGCATATACCATAGCAGGCCCCTTTGGTTTTGTTGTGGTATAATTTGTTTCTGCCCAACTTCCTACTAGCAAATGCAATTGGGTGATCGATAGATCCCTCACCTAGTTGTGCAAGTGCGGCTCCTAATGCGACAAAAGATGTATCGACATCCACATGAAATTCTTTTTTTCACACAAGAAAGACCAGAATAGGTGTTGAAACCGTTTTCTCTTTGAGCACATCAAGGCTCTTTTGACATTCCTCATTTCACTGAATTTTGACATCTTTTTTTAACAATGTCTCCATTGGAGCTATAATATCAGCATAACCTCTAATAAACTTTCGGTGGTAACCAGTATGATCCAATGTAGTTCTTAATTGTTTAATTAACAAAGGTAGAGGTAAATCGACAATGGTGGCGATTTTCACAGGATCCATCAGCATTCCTTCTCTACAAACAAAATGACCCAACAAATACCAAAAGGGGGCACAAAAATGCACTTCAAATTTAAAGAAATTTTAAATTCTATGCAGCATTCGAGCATCATTCGAAGAATCTCAATATGGTCTTTAATTAAACCATATACTGTCAAATCATCAAAGTATACTTCTAAGAGCTTATGAATAAAATCTTTGGAAGTGGATACCACTATCCCAAAAAAAATATTAAGGGCATTCTTAAGCCCAATGGCATTACTATAAATTAAAAACAACCCCATTCTATAGTGAAGGCAGCCTTATGCCGGTCCTATTTTGCGATCTTGATATGATGATAACCAAAAAATATGTCAGTAAAATAATAAACCTCTTTGCCTCCTACATTCTCCAAGACCTCATCTTTGAAAGGTGTAGGAAAAGGATCATGCAGGAAAGCATCATTCAATTTCCGCAAGTCAACACAAATATGGATTTCTCTAGTTTTTTTATCTTGTACAACCATTGGGATGATCCAGTATGATTCTTCAATAGGTTCAATAATTCATGTATCCAACATCATGTCGAGATCTACCTTAACCTTCTTTGTATACCTTGGATTCAACCTATATGGTTGTTGTTTGACAGACTTTGCATCTAGTTTAAGTGGAATATTCATTCATCCAGATCCCCAACAATTCCCTTCATCTCCAAAAAAATTTCGGGAATAGTTCTTGGAACTCATGTAATAAGTCAATGATTTTCCCGACATTCTCATCATCCTAGTAATCCCCAATATTTTCAAATTTTGGATTCTCAAGGGAACCAATATTCACCTTATTTATTTTAAGGGACTTTGAAAACTTGTTTATTTTAAGGGACTTTGAAAACTTGTCAAATGATAGACTCAGTCCCTTCAATGCTTAACAACTACCTTTAGATTTAGGGATGTTAATGTCTCACAGATCATCATCCTCATGTTCCCCATATATGTTGTAACACTCCATCAGATTATGGATTGTCGAACTCTGGTTTGGTAGTCTTAACACTAAAACAACAATTTTCTCAAAAATATTGGCTTTAATAACTTGTAGGGTCACGTCAATCGATGAATTTTCATCACCAAATCTAAAAGTGTGTTTGAACCTATTAGTAAATTTTTTCCACTCTCTATTTTCCTGTCACAGTTCAACCAACATATACCAACGTTTTGGTAAAATTTCCATAGTATGTATGAACAAATGTACCCATTATTGCTTGGGCATCGTCCTCCATGTCGCATAGCAGTTATATGGTCGATAGGGCTTGTCAATCCAGTATACTTATTACCAACATAAGGAATATGCTCGCCAAACTCAATTTCTAACATTCTTTGACACTGAGACCATTATGAGATGGGTTTTTTATGGACAACCCACCATCTTGCCGGTGTAGCTTTCAGGGCTACATTAAGAGCTAGAAATCGTTGTGGATCCATTACCTTAACCTCAAATTCTGCAAGAAATGTGTCTAAATTGGGAAATCCCTCATAAATAGATAGGTCACATACCTAGGTACCCACCCATCATAAATATTTCATAATCCTTGCGCATTTCCTCATTGACACTTCATGCAACCGATTCTTCCAATTTTCCAAGGCTTCCCCTAAGTCTGATGAACATGAACTAATACTCTGCCAACTCAATTTACCATCAACTGTAGGATTTATATAATCATCCATTGTAGAGGAAATATTGTAAATATTATCCAAATACCTTCATCGCACTTACCTATTACTGGTTCAAAATAGTGTTGGCCTTCCAAAGGGTTGATTGGATCAATTACGCACATCTTTGAGTCTTCAAAAGACAAGGACCTATTTTTGAAATCAATGATAGTCTGGTTCTCAATGGCCCAATCGATCCCCAAGAGTGTTGGATAAGGATTTGTACAATCAACAATCTATATTACCTCAAAGTCTACGTAGCTTTGGAGTCCTTCCACCTCAACAGGAACTTGTGGTAATTGACCAATGGGCATAACTTTAACTGGTTAGCTAACATCTGTTGAATAGGTGATCACACTAAATTAGGCTTCCCCATGCTTTCCTATGTTTGTTTTGTCAAAATTTTGACATCTGTTCACATGTCGAGAATAATAAAATACATATCATAATCACCTATTTGAGCATTCATGCATAATTCTTGACCATTTTTCCTTCTTTTATGGATATGATTGACATTATTCTATTGTCGAAGAAGATCTTTCTTAGGTTCTTCTATTAGAGCTGACATCTCTGCTAGAGCATCTTCATCCTTAATAAGCGCTAAATAATTTTTTAAGAAATCTTTCAAAGTACTTACCTTTCTAGTCGATTGCTTTGGAATCGATCGATCAAAACTCGATAGCATGTTGATTGCTTTGGAATCGATCCATCAAAACTCGATAGCATGTCGATGGCTAGAAATTTGTCGAATACCAGAGGCATAGCAGATGTCAAAGCATGGTTCTCATCCACAAACTCATTTCGTGTTTCAAAGAAGACTCCTTTTTTCTTTCTGTACATCAAATGGTATTTTATTTTGTACTACTATTCGTATTCTCATATATTTCCATTATTCTCCTTTATCATCTCCAGTTGCATTCATTTTCATCATATCCCATGGATCGACAAAACTTACAATAAATACTGGCAAGTATACTTACTATCTTTTGTAAATATAAACATTCTTATAAACGATGTCCTCTTGTTTGACAGACTCGACACCAAGTCATCCCTTGTGAACTTAATGGATTTGGAGCACCAAAAGCAAGGTAATCCATAAAGGTTGGTGTAATATCCTGATTTTGACCCCATGGTATTAAAATTGTACATGATGTAAATATTGTTATTAAATCATGGTGAGGAGATCATGGCCAAATCCCCGCCATCGATTTAGCGTTGTATGTATCGGAAAGTAAAATCGATACCTATGATTCTCATGCTAGCCAGGAACAATATAAATTCAGACATCATGTAAATATGCAATTTAATAAAATACCCACAACTAGCTATGTAATGCAACGAGAGATGGGGGCATGATTTCACAAGGAATGGGGGGCAGATTATTCAAACCCTTGAGCCAATAGGGTTAAGTCAAATGTCAATGGAAGGACCCATAAACCCTCAACTACCCATTTTGTCCTATACACTCAATCATTTAAATCTTCCAAGGGTTGGTTGAGGCATTTAATGCCTTGGGAAGGGAGAGGCATAGCAGTCAATTTTGTGTATGGGAAAGCTGTGAAGTCTCGGAAACTGTATTCTTGCTTTGGGGGGGAGTAAACACCCAGGAAATGTGTGCCTGAGTTCGTTCATTCTGGATTATTCACCGAGATGATTTTCACTCTCCTCATGCAATGAGAGCTAGCAAGGGGCATTCGCTTCATGTTTTTATGGTTGTTCCTTCACCCTTCCATGGCTGAGAGATCCATTATGTATTGCACCGTGTAAGAAAATAATTAGGAGTGGAAGAGGCCTAGGATTGGCTTGATAAACCTAGTGAATAGAGGAACCTCAAAAAGACCAAGAGGGGTTGGCTACTCTTCTATGTACACCTATGAGAACACTGGAAGGGAAGGTATGGCCTGAGGGATTGTGTAGCAAAGAAGGGAATACTTCCTTGTGTTGGGTGTGTAGGTATTTTTGAGACCAAGCCAGGATAGATCTTGTAGAGGTATCCATATCTTTGTGGTTGATCTCACTAGATTAGCGATTCTTCCCTTATGTTTCCTAAATCCCATAAACGTTTTCCTCATACCCAGCATTGTGTTTCACTGTTATGTGTATCCTTGTTTTGGTCTAGATTGTAAGTAAGACTTAGGAGTAGAAGAGGCCCAGAATTGGCTTGATAAACCTAGTGAAGAGAGGAAACTCAAAAATATCAAGAGGGATTGGGCACTCTTCTATGCACACATGTGAGAAAACTGGAAGTGAAGGTATGGCGTGAGGGACTGTGTAGCAGAGAAGGGAATACTTCCTTGTGTTGGGTGTGTAGGTATTGTTGAGACCAATCCAGGATAGATCTTGTAGAGGTATCCATAGCTTTTTGGTTGAGCTCACTAGCTTAGTGATTCTTCCCTTCTGATGCCTAAAGCCCATAAATGTTTTCCTCATACCCAGCATGGTGTTTCGTTGTTATGTGTATCCTTGTTTTGGTCTGAACTTTGAGTAAGACTTAGAAGTGGAAGAGGCCCATAATTGTCTTGATAAACCTAGGGAAGAGAGGAACCTCCCAAAAAATATCAAGAGGGGCTGGATAATCTTCTATGCACACCCAGGAGAACACTGGAAGGGAAGGTATGTCCCGAGGGACTGTGTAGCAGTGAAGGGAATACTTCCTTGTGTTAGGTGTGTAGGTATTGTAGAAGACCAAGCTGGATAAATATTATGGAGGTGTCCATAACTCTATGGTTGAGCTAACTAGCTTAGAAATTCTTCCTTTCCACTGCCTTAGCAGCCTAATAAACCCAATTGTAGATTGGCTTGGTTGAACCTTAGTGTTTATCTGGCTATATGTGAGTCCACTTCCTTAGCAACCTGATAAACCCAATTGTAGATTGGCTTGGATGAACCTTGGTGTGATTCTGGCTATGTGTGAACCTGTTGTTCCCTATTTCCTTGTAGAAGTCATGTCCAACTCGGGGGTGGCAGTTGTTCTGAGATATTTATGAGCACAAATGGCCTATGTTTGGGTGTAACTTTGCATCGACATAGCTAGTTTCTCAGGGAAGCTCATTTTTGAGATAAATATTCTCTTGTATTAAATTTGCAATGTATTTGTTTAAGAATTATCATGAATGTATTGAATGCTTATTAAAGGTTCAAGTAGAGATTACTTTTGTTATATTTTCCTGCCTTATATACATCTGCATATGCATTTTATTTCCAATGCATTTTTCTTATGTTCATGGGGCTATATGCCCAGTTATAGTGTCAAAATGAAACTATATTAAGTGTTTCCACACCTTGGAATCCACCCTATGGAATGTGAAAAGCGGAAGGCAGAAGGCGAAAAAAGAAACAGAAAATATAAGGTAAGATGAGGTTTTTCCGCACCTCGGAATCCGCCCTGCGGAATGCGGAAAGCGGAAGGCAGAAGGAGGAAAAAGAATAAAAAAATATAAGGTTAAAGTGATTTCCACACCCCGAAGTCCACCTTGCAGAAAGCGAAAGGCGGATGGCGGAAGGCAAAAGGTGAAAAAGACAAAAATAAAGAATATGGGTCTTTCGCAACCCAAATTCCGCCCTGTGGAAGGCGGAAAGTAAGAAAGGAAAATGGATTATAATAAGGGATTCTGAATTCTGGAATCCACACTGTAGAAAGTCCTATTAAGCGTGGAAAGTTCTTTTCTAGTTGCGGAAAGGATCTGTTAGTTGTGGAATAACTGTATAGAATAAATCAAGCTTAGGAATGAATGATTTTGAAGGATACGTAGCCCATGACTTGAATGAAAGAAAATTTTTCTTTTTATATGCATTTTAATTAGAGCAGAGCGAGTACGTCTCAGTGTGGTATCAGAGCAGTGTAGTCGTGTCCTCCCCAATGGCGAGGGGGGAGGGTACGCTACAGAGTGGTATCATAGTTTCGGGTTTCAACCCTATCACCTTTTGGGAACATATAGTTCCCCTGCATTATGGAAAAATTGTGCTAACCATAAAAGTTTGTTTGGAATAAATAGTTTGCAGAGAGAAAACTGCAACGAAACAGTCAACAAGTAATTTATAAAATTATGAGATTACTGCGTAACTAACAATTGTGTTTATGAACACATTTTGCAGAATCATAGTCACCTCAAAGGCAGCATTCCACTTAGTGCAGTTTGGAAATCTTGGTCTCAGGCGGTCCAAGATGATCATCATGGATGATGCACAGGATCCCTATGGTCCTGAGGCAGATGCCATGGGGGAAAACATACATATTAGGAGTGCTGAAACAAAATCCAATGGGAGAAGAAATCAAGAGACTCCCCCAAATATTGCAGCCACCATGAGGAGCCTAAGGGTGGAGTTGCAAAGTTGCAGAGAAGATAATGAAAGGATGATAAAATATCGGGAAGAACAAAACTAGTTGAATGCAACCATGCTGCAGAGTTTGACAGACATTCAAAGGTAGATAAACTCTGGGCATCAGACATCAAATACAGAAGGGAGTGGGAATAGTTCAAGGAGAAATTCCCGCAAGAGGACCAATAGCTCAAGAAGAGTTCCCAGACATAGAACCCATACTCCATAAATATATTCTAGTGGATCCTCTGACTCTAAATAATCCATTGGGGTTTCAAGCTCTTCATCTCACTGGAGAAAAAGGGAGAGGCATTACAAAAACAGTTTATATGGGGAATTTAAGAAGGCAAATCCTCCTACGTTTGATGGTGAGGTAAAATCTAGTCAAGAAGCTGAGGCTTGGCTTCTTGGGATGAGAAAGTATTTCCAAGTCCAAGACTACTCTGGAAATATGAAGGCAAGGATATTCATATTCAACTTAAATGGAAGAGCATCTATATGGTGGAAGCACCTCAGGAAAGTGAAGAAGATCAATGAAATAAATATTTCAAGCAGAAGTGCATCTCTGATAGGTACTATGATTATAATATTAAAGAATTCCATGAGATGAAATTGGGACAATTGACCATGGAAGAATATGCAAACAAATTCTTGGAACTGTTGAGGTATGTCAGGTATATTCGCGATGATAAGGTGAAAATTCAACGTTTTCTAAGTGGCATACCTCAGTCATATAAAGATAGGATTGAATTTGATGAACCTCAAACTCTAAAAGAGGCAATAAGGAAGGTCAAGTATTGCTATGATCAAAACAAAAGAAAACCTGATTTCCATAAGGCATGGAAAGACAAGAAGAATGAGAAGTTTGGCCAAATGAAGAAAGGTTTCAAACCCTCTCACCTCCGAAATCAGTAGAGGCAGCTATCACAATCTGTGACTAAGCCAGACAGAATGATGGCAAACAAGCCAAGAGTTCCAAAGGAGCCAAGAGAACCACTTCAATGTTGGGTATGTGGTGGAGATCATATTCTTAGGAACTATGTGCATCGGAATGGGAATGTAAGCTAAGTTCACAACATACAAGGAGCTGAAACTCTGGGTCAAGTGGCAAGGACCATCCCTAGAATCTATGCAACACTAGAGGACCGCCAGGAAGATCATCAATCAACTGTGGGTAATATTTCTAAGCAATCTTTTTCTATTTTGATTGACCCCGAATCTACTCACAGTTATATCACTCCTAAAATTGTTGAGATTTGTGCATTTAAGAAATTAAAGCATAGAAAATCATGATTAGTTCAACTAGCCACTGGAACCAAGAGAAAATTTAGTGAAATTGTAGAGAAATGTCCATTAGATATGGATGGGTTATTGACTTATGCAAACTTGAATATTTTGTCGCTTGGTTCCTATGATATTCTCATTGGAATGGACTGGTTAGAAGCACACAAGGTTAAACTTGACTGCTACAATGGGACATTTGAATGCATGGATGAAGAAGGAAACCCAAGGGTTGTAAGAGGCATGACAAAGGTGATTTTTGTTAGGCAGGTTTCAGCAATGCAGTTGAAGAAGTTATGTAGGAAAGGTTGTTGATTGTATGCAGCCCATGTTTTGGAGGCAACAAAAAATGAAACTCCTAGGTTGGAGGACTATTTGATATTGCAAGAATTCAGGGCTGTTTTTCCTAATCAGATTCCAGTACTTCCTCCAAATAGAGACATTGATTTTACGATTCACCTTGTGCCGGGAGCTACACCAGTGTCCAAGACACCCTGCAGGATGAGCACACCAGAATTGCTAGAGCTAAAAATGCAGTTACAAGAGTTGTTGGAAACGAAATATATCAGGTCGAGTGTGTCCCTGTGGGGATCACCAGTTCTATTTGTGAAAAATAAAGATGGGACGCTCAAGTTATGTATTGACTACAGGAAGCTGAACAAAGTTACTGTGAAGAATAAATACCCATTACCTCGAATTGATGACCTTTTTTATCAAATGAGAGGAGCAAAGGTATTTTCAAAAATTAACTTGAGGTCTGGTTACCATCAGGTAAGAATCAAAGAGGAAGGTATTCATAAGACAAACTTTAGAACAAGGGATGCACACTGTGATTTTTTGGTGGTACCATTTGGTCTCACAAATGCACCAGCTACATTCATGTGTCTCATTAATAATGTTTTTAGCAAGTATCTAGACAAGTTTGTTCTTCTCTTCATAGATGACATTCTTATTTATTCTAAGAATGAAGAAGAGCATGAAGAACATTTGAGAATGGCATTGCAATTTATAAGGGAGAATAAGTTGTATGCAAAGTTCAGCAAATGTGAATTTTATAAAGATAAAATTCATTATTTGGGTCACATTATCTCAGACGAAGGAATATTTGTGGACCCTGAGAAGATTGAGGCCATTATAAATTGGCCAACTCCAAGAAATGTGACAGATGTGAGATCCTTTATGGGACTTGTCAGGTACTACAGGAGATTCATTGAAGGATTCTCCAAGGTCACACATTCAATCACTTCCTTGCAAAAGAAGGCGATAAAGTGTGAATGGACACCAAGATGTTAGGAAAGATTCCAATGGTTGAAAAATATTCTTACAAGTGCACCAATTTTTAAAATTGCAGACCCAGAAAAATACTTTGTGGTGTCTACCGATGCATTTAATCAAGGCCTTGGAGGATTTCTTATGCAAGACAACCACGTGGTATGCTATGAGTCAAGAAAGTTGAAGGAGCATGAGAAGAACTATGCTACTCATTATTTAGGAATTGCAGCCATAGTACTTTGAAAATTGAGTCACAGTAATATTGGGACCAAGGAACAACTCACAGAGATGTAGAATCAATTGCACAAGAAATTTGACATAAAACACACTGCAATTAGGAGTTGCAGCTGCAAGAATGTATTCAATAATCAAAAGTAGAGATACAATGTGATACACTGGCATGAATATCCAGACAATTCGAATCCCAAGGAGTTCAATCAAGAATGTTTGATTGTATGCAGCCCATGTTTTGGAGGCAACAAAAAACCTTAGTATAGGTTTAGAGTTAACCCTAATTTCAACTTTAGCTTTTCCTTTAGATAAACTTTTTAAACTTAAACTAAATTTAAAATATTTAAATAACTTTAATATTATTTAATACCAAAACTTTGTTAGTTGTAGATCAACACCTTAATTTTAAAACTTTAAATTCTAAACTTTAATTTTGAAACTTTAAATAAAATTTAAAATTTTTTAATATTACTTTAAAACTTTATTAAATTCTAAACTTTAACTAAGATTTAAAAAAATTTAATATTACTTTAAAAATTTATTAAATTCTAAACTTAAATAAACTTTAAAAAATTTTAATATTACTTTAAACCTTAAACTTTAATATTTATACTTTAAAGAAATAAAAAATCTTAAAAAGATTTTAAATAATTAAAAAAATAAAAAATATTTTAATAAAAAATACTCTACTTATACCTAAGATTAGTCGGCCTCTTTTAAATTGATATCCTTATGAACCGAAGCCTATTTATTCTCCAGAGCTGCAGCTTACCCATCCAAATTGACTACTTGTCCTGATTATGGTTCCCGATTCGGAATCGAAACGTCGACTAAAAATGTCTACTGCGGAATTTCCGGAAAAACCCTATTCTAACACTAGACACATCAATTAACCACTAATCATAACCATAATTGACTCTAACTGATCCCTAACTGAATCGAAGGCAGTAATGATTGAGTCTACCTGAATAAAACTCAACTGCATGTCAATCATTAGGTGGGGCGCATATCTGACTCAAGTCATCTCCGATGAAGTGAACTCAATTCAACTGAGTCACCAGAAGTTGTTGGATGCGCCTTAAATCACTCCAATTAACTCAAATCATCCCAAAATAGAAAAATAGATGAGGAAGGAACCTTTCCAACTCAAATTAACTAATTGTTAGGTGAAACAACATTTAGTTAACTAATTGTTGCACTTATGACAAGCAGATCAACCCAGATTTTATCCCTGATTGAAGAAGGAAGCCTGGTTAGCATCCTTGATTGAAGGAGAATGCTTAGTTGACCTCCCTAACTGAAGGAGTGTGTTGATGTTGATGTTGATGTCAGGAGTGTGCTGGAGTGTTGATGTTGATGTCAGTAATACAAGTCAATAACCTAGGATAAGTGGGTAATTATGTCAAATTGACCAAATAAAGATGTGTGGGTTGGATAATGACTGTAACACCGCCCCTTAATCTATAATCATGGAGGATTAAAAACAAATGTTATGGCCCTGACAACAAAGGCCATATGTCACCCTGTACAAAAATAACTCTAAAATGATCAAATAAATGCTAATTGAGGAAAAGGGGAAAACCCAGTGGCAACAAAATCCCCCCTCAAGTTGAACACTAAAGAAGTAATAGGTCACCCCGATGAAATCACCCCCAACAATGAATGGAGGTAAGTGAAATTTTTATCAGTAAATTTCTTGGTGAAAATATCTGCAATCTGCTCATATGTGGGGCAGTATTGAAGAACAATTGTCATGTCATGCACCAACTCCCTGATGTAGTGCATGTGGATCTCAATATGTTTGGTCCTCTTCCAATGAACTGGATCAGTTGAGATATTGATAGCACTTTTGTTATCACAAAATATGATTGTGGATAAAGTACTACCAATCTCAAACTCAGACAAAATACCTTGGATGCATGCATTGATCGCTCCCCTGTACTCTACCTCTACTGAAGAAAGGGAAATGAAATCCTTCTTTTTTATTGAAAATAAAATAGTCCCACCACCAAACATAAAGACATATCTAGAAGTGAACTTCTGATCTATGGAATCTCCCACCCAATTAGAATCTGTAAAACCAACCAAATCTAGCTCAGAATCTGCAGCATAATGAATGTCGTAAGATCTAGTGCCCTAAATGTACCGAAGGATCCTCTTGGATTCCTTCCAATGGATATCATGAGGATTCCGCATATATCTTGATACAACATTCATGACATAAGAAATATCAAGCCTTGAATGTGTCAAGTATAGAAAGCTTCTGATCAACTGGAGGTAAATAGTGGAATCCATGGGTGGAGTGGATTTTCCCTCTTCAAGACCGATTTCTGAGAGGAAAGGAAATGGTGCAGCCTTACAATCAGCCATATCAAACTTAATTAACAGGTCTGAAACATATTTTGACTGAGTTACCATTATCGCATCAAAGTTTTGGGTGATTTCAAGCCTGAGAAACTGTCTCAGCGGGCCCAAATCACTCATTTCAAAAGCATCATGAAGAGCAATTTTTATAAAGGAAATGAAATCAAGTGTGATTCCTGTTATCAAAGGGTCATCAGCATATAATACTATTATCATGATTTTACCCTCATACTGCTGCAAATATACATTAGGATCATATTTGCATCTCTGGAAGTTTTGTGAGAGTAGAAAGGCATCCATTTTGGCATACCAAGATCTTGGGGCCTGTTTCAACCCATATAATGATTTTTGCAACTTACAAACCAAGGAAGGATCTTATGTATAGCCTTCATAATTCTTCATGTCTATCTCCTCTTGTAGGTCTCCATGAAGAAAATCACTCTTGACATCCATGTGATGCACCTCCTAATGCTTGGATGTGGCAATGGCCAAAATTAGTCTTATGGAATCCATCTTTTCCACCGGTGCAAAGGTCTCATGATAGTCCACTCATTGGACTTGGGAGAACTCTTTTTCAACAAACCATGCCTTTTACTTGCAGGTTGAGTCATCTACAACAACCTTTTTCTGATATACCCACTTGCATTGAACAAGTTTCCTCCCAGGTGGAAGGGAAACTAGCTCCCAAGTTGCATTTTTCCGAAGAGAGTTAAACTCTTCATCCATTACATCTTGCCATATCGGATCTTTCTGAGCATGGTATTAGGACTTTGGATCAGACCCAATCATCAAATAGCAGGTATTGTACAGCAAGGAATCATGACAAGAAAGAGAAATACATGGTCTTTGAAAATATGACCGGGTTCTTCTTGGATCAGCAGGATTTCCAATGTTTGTCCCAGCAGAAGAGAGTGTCTTAGTGGCCCATTTTGGGAGATGAGTGGGAAAATTTGGATATGATTCAAAAAATGATATATTATTTTCATTGATATCATATATCATATCAGAAATTTCAAAACCTTCACTCCCATTTTCATCATCAAAATGATCAGCAGAACATGAGGGAATTTCAGCAGTTTCTTCCTCGACTAGTTTTACCTCTTGGAGAGGTTCTTCAAAGCGGAAACTTCTCTCAATGATTATCTGTTTGGTTATGATATTGAGAAGTTTGTATGCATATGATTCCTCTAGATACCCAATGAACACACACTCAATACTCTATGGTTGCAAAGCCTTCCTCTTGTCAAGTGGAATTCGAGCCCAAGCAGTGAACCCGAAAACTCTAAAATTGGACACATCTGGTTTGTGCCCAAAGTAAGCTTTGAAAGGAGGTTTTCATTTCGTGGAAGAGTGAGGTACCTTGTTATGAATGTATGCATCAACATTCATAGCCTCATCCCAAATATTTTCATCCAAACCTTTGGATTCCAGCATGTAGGTGGTCATCTCTTTGAGGCCCCGGTTTTTTCCTTTCCGCTACATCGTTTTGCTAGGGTGTGTAGGGAATGGAGTGCTGGATTTGGATCACATATTTATCACATATTTGCATTATATAAGACTTGATATACTCTCCTTCATTATCATATCTGAGAGACTTTATCTTTCTCCCAGAGGCATTCTCCATAGATTCCTTGAATTCAATGAATCTTTCAAGAACCTCAGATTTTTTCTTTACAAAGAAAACCCAAATGAATCTGGAGAAGTCATCAATAAAGGTGAGCACATACCTTTAACCACTCATGGAGGTTGTAGGAATAGCTCTGTCGATGTCAGAGTGGATCATCCCCAAAATACTTGTTGCAGGGCTTGTCTTTCCCCGATCAAATTTTTGCTCAGGGTGTTTGCCGACAATGCAACCTTTACAAATTCCACTGGAAGATTTGATGGCTGGGAGGCCTTCAACCATGGAATGTTTTTGAGTTTTCTGAAAATATTTGAAGTTAAAATGTCCAAATATCTCATGCCAAAGACTACTGACCTCATTCCCATGAGTCACAATATTTGTGGGCTTTGCATTCGCCACAAACTTAGAAAACTCATAGGACTTAGCATGGTGATTTGTTGTGCTTGTTGAAACAACTTTCTCGGATGCAATCTCTGAGATCTCAACATCATTTGGGTTGAAAGTAACTCTCTTGGGCACTCCAGTGTGTTTTATTTGATATACACTCAACAGATTGGAGGCCAAGGAGGGTACATACAGAACATCAAAAAAGATGCCATGTTCAAGTTTTACAGTACCTTTGACTTTCGAAATGATCTGAGAATCATCTCCCATGTGGATGGGAATGCTTTTGTGAGAGTCCAGGGATGAAAAGGATTCTTTGCTTGCCATCATATGGTTCGAAACACCAGATTCTTCGAGATGTCCTCTTTTTGGATGGATGCCTCGATCATGATTATCTCTCTTCTGAACACTCTCTGAAAGATTGATATTGTTTTCATCAAGATTTTTGTTCATGTAGGAACATTCAGGGTGAAATCCATTCCCGCAATAGGAACACTTGACCTTTTCTTTGCCTTGGTTCCCTTTATTCATGTTCTTCTTTGAGTCGAAAGGATCATCTTGATCCTGGTTCTTCTCCTTTGTCTTGGGAGCATCAAACTTAGTCTTTTGATTCTTTTTCTTTCCTTTACCCTTCATATTTTTAGGACCCGAAGCAAATAGTGCTTGATCTTTGAAGGCTATGATGATCCCCATCTGCACAAGCTTGTCATGCTCGTTTGTGAGGGACTCAATGAAGGCATTGAGAGAAGGCATTTTCCAATTTGGGGTTGTTAGCTTCCCAGTATGGAATGTGGAAACAAAGACTGAGTAATCCGGTCCAAGTTTGGAAAGAGTGGAGAGAATGAGCTGATCGTCCTCTTTCTCCACTTCAAACTGCTTCAACTGAAGCATTAGGTACTTCAATTTGGTAAAGAATTCACTGAGAGTTTTGAAATTGCTTGGGTGAAGAGAAATCAGTTCATTCTCTAGCCGATAAATCCTCATGTCATCTTTCTTATCAAAGAGATCAGCAAGTTTATCCCAAATTTCCTTCGGATTCTTCAATCCAGTGACATGGAAATGAATATCTTTGGAAATAGATAAGCACAAAAACCCAAAAGCTTCATCCATCTTGTTCCAGTATCTTGTTTTGTCTACAACGTGGTTTGGCTCTATCTCGGTGTCCATTATGACTCTGTAGAGTCCCTTGGCACGCAATTGAATCTCCATGTCCCCCTCCCATTGGTGGTATTCGAAAGGAGTAAGAGGATCCACAAAAGAAGTCATTTTTCTGTTGTAGCGAATGCAGTAGAAGTCTTCCAAAAACCTTCAAAAAACACAAAAAGGGAATCGTAAGGTCAAACAACCTGCACTTTTTAGGTTTGCATCACACCCATCTTATTCAATCAAGCTAGCTTGATCAACAATTCCTTTACTTAGGATTTATGTGGTAAACCTTCGGGTTTTGGTGCAGTGCTGGAATTTTTGAGCTTTTTGCTCAAAATGCATCATAGATCCATCGAAGAATCTGTTCAAAAAGCATATCCTTGTCCTGCTGTGGCTCTGATACCATGTGAAAATTGAGTCACATTAACCTTGGGACCAAGGAACAACTCACAGATATTCAGAATGAATTGCACAAGAAATTTGACATGAAAGACACTACAATTAGGACTTGCAGCTGTAAGAATGTATTCAATAATCAAAAGTAGAGATACAATGTGATACACTGGCATGAATAGCCAAACAATTCGAATCCCAAGGAGGTCATTCGAATTGCATATATGAGAGTGGCTTAGTTTTCAATTAGCCACACTAGACACATCAGTTAACCACTAATCATCATCATAATTGACTCTAACTGAGCCCTAACTGAATCATAGGCAGTAATGATTGAGTCTAACTGAATAGAACTCAATTACATGTCAATCAGTAGGTGGGGGTGCATATCGAACTCAAGTCATCTCCGATGAAGTGAATTGAACTCAGTCACCAGAAGTTGTTGGAGGAACCTTAAATCACTCTAGTTAACTCAAATCAGCCCAAAATAGACAAATAGATGAGGAAGGCGCCTTTCCAACTCAGCTTAACTGATTGTTAGGTGAAACAACATTCAGTTAACTAATTGGTACACTTATGACATGCAGATCAACTCAAATTTGCTCCCTGATTAAAGGAGGAAGCCTAGTTAGCCTCCCTAATTGAAGGAGAAGGCGTAGTTGGCCTCCCTGATTGAAGGACTGCGTTGATGCTGATGTCAGGAGTGTGCTAGTGTGTTGATGCTGATGTCAGTAATACGAGTCAATAACTTAGGATAAGTGGGTAATTAGGCCAAATTGACCAAATAAAGATGTGTGGGTTGGATAATGACTCCAACCAGTACATGCTCTAAATATGTGGAGGCATTTCTTAATGGAAAGAAAATTTGAGCTAAGGACAGACCATTATGGTTTGAAATAATTGTTTGATCAACCAACTTTAAATGCTAGGCAAGCTAGATGGTTGGAGTTTTTGTGTGAATTTGATTTTGAAATCAAACACATAAAAGGAAAAGAAAACAAGGTGGTTGATGCACTCAGAAAAAAGGTACATGAAATGCATGTGGCATCTCTTAGTACTTGCAAACCATATTTGAGGCAGCAGATTATTAATCATATTGTTGAGGATAAAGTGTACGTGCAGATACAGAACAAGTTGCAGTAGAAAAACCTTGAAAGGAAGTATGAAGGGTATCAATTGGAAGGAGATGAACTTCTTCCTTATAAGAATAGAATTTACATTCCAAATGTGGCAGACTTGAAGAGGATTTTTATGGATGAAATCCATCAAGTTCCATATTTTGGTCACCCAAGATATCAGAAAACAATTGCTAGAGCCAGAAAGCAGTATTTTTGGTCGAGAATGAAAAAGGACATTGTTGAGTATATTTCTAAGTGCATGAAATGTCAGTAGCTGAAGATCGAACATCAACACCCAACAAGTTTGTTGCAACATTTTCCAATCTTGGAATGGAAATTGGAAGTCATTTCCATGGATTTTATTACAGGATTGCCAATGACTATGAGACAACATGATTCCATCATGGTTGCGGTGGATAAGTTAACAAAGGAATCACATTTTATACCGGTCAATTCCACATATAAAGCCGATTCCATTGCAAGGATTTTCATGAAGGAAATTTTCAAATTGCATGGATTTCCTGAGGAAATAATTTCTGATAGGGATACCAAGTTTACTTCCAATTTTTGGAAGAGTCTTTTTGCAGATTTGGGTACAAAGATGAACTTTAGCACTGCCTACCATCCTCAAACCGATGGACAAACAGAGAGAATAAACCAAGTGCTTGAAGACATGCTTCACATGTATGTAATGGACAAACCATCCAAGTGGGAGGATTATTTACACTTGGTATATTTTGCATATAATAACGGGAAGCAAGCATCATTGGGAATGAGTCCATATGAGGCTTTATATGGAAAAACATGTAGGACACCAGTGACCTGGGATAGTCCAGTGAATAGAATTGTTCTTGGTCCATAATTGCTTAAGGAAATGGAATAAGAGGTTGCAAATATCAGGTAGAACTTGAAAGCATCCCAAATAGACAGAAGAGCAATGCAGATAAGCATAAAGTGCATAAGGAGCTCAGTGTTGGGGATCACATTTATCTTAGAGTGAAGCCAAGGAAGAGTTCCTTGAATCTTGGGATTTGTGCCAAGCTTTCACCTAGATGTTGCGGGCCATTTGAAGTGCTTGAAAGAATAGGGTCAGTTGCATATAGACTTGCATTGCCTTCTAGCACTAGAGCTCATTATGTTTTTCATGTCTCTTTGCTTAAGAAATATGTACATGATCCTAACCATGTGATTAATTGGGATGTGATCCAGGTGTAACCCGAGGGAGAGTTCCAAACTGAGCCATAGTGCATCCTAGACAAGAAGGTCACAGTGCTTTGGAACCGAACCATTGGAAAATTAAAGGTGCAATGGAAGCACTACGGTCCTGATGAGTCTATATGGGAGCTGGAGGATGTCATGAGAGCATCACATCCTTTTTTTTTTCAATTTTGAAAAGCATTGAGGAAAGTGCTAATGTAAGGGGGAGGGAAATGTAATATCTTGATTTTGACCCCATGGTATTAAAATTGTACATGATGTAAATATTGTTATTAAATCATGATGTCGATTTAGTGTTGTATGTATCAGAAAGTAAAATCGATACCTATGATTCTCTTTCTAGCCAGGCATGGTATAAATTGATACATCATTTAAATATGCAATTTAATAAAATGCCCACAATTAGCTATGCAATGCAATGAGAGATGGGGACATGATTTCACAAGGAATAGGGGGGTTATTCAAACCATTGAGCCAATAGGGTTAATCCAAATTTGAATGGGAGGATCCATAAACCCTCAACTACCCATTTTGTCCTATGCACTCAATCATTTAAAACTTCCAAGAGTTGGTTGAGGCAGTTAATGCCTTGGGAAGGGAGAGGCATGGAAGTTGATTTCGTATATGGGAAATTCGTGAAGTCTGGGAAACCGTATTATTTCTTGGGAGGCAAGTAAGAACCCAGGTAATGTGTTCCTGAGCTTGTTCATTCTGGATTATTCACTAGGACGATTTTCACTCGCCTCACGCGGCAAAAGCTAGTAGGGGGCATTCGCTTCATGTTTTTATGGTTGTTCCTTCATCCTTCCATGGATGAGAAATATGTTATGCATTGCACCATGTAAGAAAATAATTAGGAGTGGAAGAGGCCCAGGATTGGCTTGATAAACCTAGTGAAGAGAGGAACCTCAAAAATATCAAGAGGGGTTGGCTACTCCTCTATGCACACCTATGAGAACATTGGAAGGGAAGGTATGGCCTGAAGGACTATGTAGCAGAGAAGGGAATACTTCCTTGTGTTGGGTGTGTAGGTATTTTTGAGACCAAGCCAGGATAGATCTTGTAGAGGTATCCATAGCTCTATGGTTGAGCTCACTAGCTTAGCGATTCTTCCCTTCCGCTGCCTAAAGCCCATAAACGTTTTCCTCATACCCAACATTGTGTTTTGTTGTTATGTGTATCCTTGTTTTGGTCTAAATTGTGAGTAAGACTTAGGAGTGGAAGAGGACCAGAATTGTATTGATAAACCTAGTGAAGAGAGGAACCTCAAAAATATCAAGAGGGGTTAGCTACTCTTCTATGCACACCTGTGAGAACACTGGAAGGGAAGGTATGGCCTGAGGGACTGTGTAGTAGAGAAGGGAATACTTCCTTGTGTTGGGTGTGTAGGTATTGTTGAGACCAAGCCAAGATAGATCTTGTAGAGCTATCCATAGCTCTGTGGTTGAGATCACTAGCTTAGTGATTCTTCCCTTCCGCTGCCTAAAGCCCGTAAATGTTTTCCTCATACCTAGCATTGTGTTTCATTTTTATGTGTATCCTTGTTTTGTTCTGAACTGTGAGTAATACTCAGGAGTGGAAGAGGCCCATAATTGTCTTGATAAACCTAGTGAAGAGAGGAACCTCACAAAAATTATCAATAGGGGTTGGATAATCTTCTATGCACACCCAGGAGAACACTAGAAGGGAATGTATGGCCTCAGGGACTGTGTAGCAGTGAAGGGAATACTTCCTTGTGTTGGGTGTGTAGGTATTGTGGAATGTCAAGATAGATAGATCTTGTGCAGGTGTCCATAGCTCTGTGGTTGAGCTCACTAGCTTAGTAATTATTCCCTTCCACTGCCTTAGCAACCTAATAAACCCAGTTGTAGATTGGCTTGGATGAACCTTGGTGTGTATTTGGTTATATGTGAGTCCACTTCCTTAGCAGCTTGATAATCCCAATTGTAGATTGGCTTGGCTGGATCTTGGTGTGATTCTGGCTATGTGTAAGCCTGTTGTTCCCTATTTCCTTGTAGAAATCATGCCCAGCTCTGGTGGTGGCACTTGTGCTAAGAGATTTATGAGCACAACTGGCCTATGGTTGGGTGGAACGTTGTAGCAACATAGCTAGTTGCTTGGGGAAACTCATTTTCAATATAAGTATTCTCTTGTATTAATTCTGCAATGCATTTGTTAAGAATTATCATGAATGTATTGAATGCTTGTTAGAGGTTCAAGTAGAGATTACTTCTGTTATATTTTCCTACCTTATATACATCTGCATATGCCTTTTATTTCCAATGCATTTTTTCTTATGTTCATGGGGCTAGATGCCCGGTTATAGCCTCAAAATGCAACTACCTTAAGTGTTTTTGCACCCTAGAATCCGCCCTGCAGAATGCGAAAAGTGGAAGGCGGAAGGTGGAAAAAGAAACAAAAAATATAAGGTAATATGTGGTTTTTCTATACCCCAGAATATGCCCTGCTGAATGCGGAAAGCAGAAGGTGGAAGGAAGAAAATGAAACAGAAATTATATGGTCAAAGTGATTTACGCACCCCAGAGTCCGCCCTAAGGCATGTGGAAGGCGAAAGGTGAAAAAGATGAAAATAAAGAATATGGGTTTTCCGCAACTAGGATTCTTCCCTACAGGATGCGGAAGGCATAAAGTAAGAAAGGAAAATGTATTGTAACAGGGGATTCTGAATTCTAGAATCCGCACTATGGAAACGTCTTGTTAAGTGCATAAAGGTATTTTCTAGTTGCGGAAAGGATCTGTTAGATGTGGAATAACTATACAGAAGCAATCAAGCTTAATAATTAATAATTTAGAAGGATATGTAGCCCATGACTTGAATGCAAGAAGAATGTTATTTTTATATGAATTTTAATCAGAGCAGAGTGGGTACGTCTTAGTGTGGTATCAGAGTAGTGTAGTTGTGTCCTCCCCAATGGGGAGAGGGGAGGGTACGCTACAGTTGGGCATGAATCCTTATGATGGCATTTTGTTTTACATATTGTGCACCATATTTCTTCATCAATCTCCTTTCCCTTCTTAATATCCTGGATTTGTAGCGAAATATTATCCAATTGCGACTGGATTTGCGCCATTCCTGCATCAGTTTCGCCAACTAGTGATGCTTACAATTTAATTGCAAGTTATGAAGCTTCAGTCTGTGATACTATATTTTGTTGCATTAAAAGAACAAAAATATGGGAATAGAGCAGAAATAAACCACTCCTTATTTGAACATCATACATTTGAAAACTTACCTTAGCTATTAGGTTTTTGAAACTCTAGTCGAAATACCAGATAGATTCACCCAACCACTGCTTAATCTCCCTCAACTATGTAATACACTGTGACTCATATTTTGGTTTCATAAATTCATCTATTAACCCATCTCGAAACCGATATAATGAATTATGAGGACTTCCTGTAAGGACTATATAGAACTTCATATACCAATCAAGAGTGCAACCTCTAAAGGTCGTGACCATCTTCACACTTTTTACCGCCTCATCCTAGATCTGTCACACAGTCCAGATGGCTTCATACAAAAACTAGTGTTGCTCAGGGTCTTCCAACCCATTTCCATTAAATATAGGCAAATTCTTATTGTGGGCCAACCATTCTGCGCCTTTGGGGTACTGACAAACCTGAATTAGATAGACCACTAGTAGGAAATTTTTTACCACTATTTTGACTATTACTACTATAGTTCAACAAGAATCCCTTTGAGACACTTTTAGGTCTCACCTTTGATACTAGAGATGTACGCAGAGTCGTAGGTATGTCTCATCCTTGAGTCTGGTACAGATCTAGCACCTCTTCCTTGTCTCTATAAATAATTCGGTACTCCTCTTCGTCACAATACTCCTCGTTGAGTTGTGGCACCAACTCATATTCCCCTCTTCTAGTCCCACTGTAACTCTCTCTCCTTGTTGGAGTTCTTCTCCTCTTATTTGACCAAAATATTTTCCCAATCCTTAGGCATCCACCCTCTTCGTCAGTCTCACTAATGGCTCGAAACATTTCAGCTCATTATATCCATCTTTTTCTAGACCTTCTTCACGTCATTACCCATGCCCTCCACATACAATGATTCACTCATCAGACTCCATTTGCAAAATTCATTTTTCACATATTAGCATTTTAATCCATAATTTTAACGACTTTAGGTATCTACCTGTGGGACCTCAGGAAAATTATCTCTAAACTTCATTATATGACTTAATAGTATCAACAGTTATCTTAGTAATGCACCCTCTAAAATGCTATCGACCCAGAAGTCGACAACCCACGATATGGTATTATTAACACTCTCCAGTCCCCCAACCAATTGGGGCGTCCAAACCCTAGGTTCACCTCTTTGAAATTTTTTCTTCTGAAGTGCTAGTCTTTCCATCCATTCATGTAATATAATATGGAAATCACTAAATAAAATCTCATGGATACCCGAATAAACATACCTTTCTAACCATTCTCCCGGAGTCAATAGTGACCCCCTGCTTTCCTCTTGTGCAAATTCTAGAGCCTTATGATTTACCCAATCCTTAATCTTAGGTTTCGTCAGGTGCCAAAACATGTCCCCTCCATGATTATCACAGGT
>LPNX010755387.1:716976-758480 GCA_001517045.1 Pseudotsuga menziesii | reverse complement strand
ATATATATATTGCAAATCTTTCTTTTTTATATATAATGTTGTAAAATCTTAGTGAATCTTTCATTTTATTAAATAATTTTGTAAAATCTTGGCGATTCTCTCACTAAGTTATAAGATATTGTAAAATATTGGTGAATATTTCACTTCATTATTAAAAAATGTAAAAACTAGAGAACCTTTCATTGATTTATAAAATATTGTAAAAATAGAGGAACAACAACATTAGTCAAATAGCATGAATCACATCATCAACAACATAACATGTAGACTCCTGAGTCACAACTGGAAGGTGTCAATGAAACACAATTGCCTTGACTAGATTCAGGGCAAGTGGGGATTCCACTTTTTATCTCGTCCCTTAATGGTCTAGCGGACATGTGGGGACCTGAATCTTGACAAAACAATAAACTAATAGAACCAGACATTATTCTCAATCTTGGCCTCCACTAGCCAATTGAGGTCGTGGAGGCTAATACAATTATGCATTGTAATTATGCCAGTTAATTATTGCATTAGATGAATGTTGGTTCATGCCAATAGGTATCTTAAGGGTACATTGGCCATGAGCACTTTTGGATCTTGGTGCTTATCTCCGGCGTTATTTTCGATCAGGGAAATTATTCTTGACAGTCGATCGAACGATCTTAACCAAGGAGTTATCAAAGATGCATACCCTTTACACTTGGTAACCTCTTTGGGTATTTTTTGGGTCTGGCATGAAGTCACCCTTTGTGGTTTTATTTCTTTGTTAAACGAGCCTAGGGTATACCTGCATGTGTAGGAGTGTAAGTCTTAGTGTGTTTGATTAATAATGGAAAACCCTAATTATGTTGACGAAAACTTTACTCTTGACCTAATTTTGGTTCAAATGGCTATGTTGCCTGAGTTAGAGTAATGTTTTGTTATGTTGATGTCTTGCCTTAGTTTTCCGCTTGATCAGAGATAAGTACTCTTGTACTGCTAAGGTTTCCTACGAAAAATGCCCAACAGACAGTGCAAGTTCAAGGAAAAGCTAAGTCTGGAAAAGGTTAGGATTTCGAGTTCCATGATATGCAAAGTGGAAAGCGTTATGAATTCCGTGACCCGAGATCTGCACAACAGAAAGCTGAAAGCAGAAGGTTAAAATTAAGTCTTAAAGAATGTTAAGACTTACATGATTCGTGATCTGCACAGCGGAAAGAGGAAGTTCAAAGTTAAAGTTCTTGAAAGGGTTAGAAATTCTACGATTCGTGATCCGCATAGTAGAAAGCGGAAATCCCAAGTTCAAGTCTTGAAGGTGTTAAGACTTCCGCGATCTATGACCGCACAGCAGAAAGAGGAAGGTGGAAAGTTAAAGTTAAAAGTCTTAAGGAAGGTTAAGACTTCCACTATCCACAATTCGCACAGCCAAAAGTGAAAAGCGAAAAGTAAAGATAAAGACTTAAAGGATGTTAATACTTCCGCAATTCGTGCTCCGTACATTAGAAAGTGGAAAGTGGAAGGAATAAATAAAGTCTTAGAAAATGTTAATTCATCCATGTTCCGTGATATGCACATCGAAAAATGAAAAGCGGAAGAGTTAAGTAAAATCTTAAAAGATGTTAAGACTTTCGTATCCTACGATCCACACAGCGGAAAGCGGAAAGTGGAAGAAAATATTGAAGTCTTAAAGTGTCAAGAATTTTGTGATCCGTGATCCACACAGCAAAAAGAGGAAAGCAGAAAATAAATTTAAAGTATTAAAAATGTTAAGGCTTATGTGATCCGTGATCCACACAACAAAGGCGAAAAGCAAAAGGAAAATATTAAAACCACCAGAATGTAATTTTTTTGCGGTTTGTGACCCGTACAGCAGAAGGCGGAAGGAGAAAGAGAAAATTTGAAAACCTTAAGAACGTTTAGGTTTTCCGCCTTCCGGAATGCAGAATGCAGAAGGCAAAAGTACAATTGAATGAACTCCACTGTGTGTTAAGCTTTCAAGTTTTGCAGTCCGCAGTAAAAGGCGGAAGGCTAAGGGGCATAATGCAGGAAGCGGAGATCAGAAAGTCAATTTCAGTGTAGAATGTCTATCCGGTTGTGGAAGTGGATTTGTTTATGCTTGTTTAATGTTGTTGATCATTTTAGCTTAAGGTTGATTTGTGATGGAATGTTTTAGCCAAATTTATGTGAGAGAATAGTATGTATGAACAAATTTTATATATGCATTTTTCGCAGGTTATTTGGGTTTGTTATAGTCCACGTGTCAAATCCCTGGTTGAAACGGAACAGAGACCTTTCCAATGGTCCAAGAGTCGCCTGAAATGGAGTCTGTATGAAGAAGTTATGCCTCCTGCAAGTTGACATATCTAGTTGACCACAATGGTACCAAGTGGATTCCACGTTAGCTCTCATTTCTCTCACATGAAAACATAGTCACATGTGGAATTTTAGGAACAATCTAGAAGGTCCAAAACCCTAACCCTAATTGAGAGTTCGGGCATGCAAAAACACAAAAATTATTCCTAGACAACTATCGAGCTATGTTAAATACCAAGTCATTAGGAGAAGAAGGGATTCCATTCTTATGATGTCATTGTATTGTTCCATAGTTCAACAGAAACAAATGACGGGATATTAGAGTATAATAGAGGAGGAAAGAGATCCTACAGTATTCATTCTAGCCGCAGAGTCATAGGTAACTCCATAGAGAGTACCCATTCCTTTGTATTTTCATTTTATATAAAAGAGTAAGGAATAAACTTGATGTCTAACTGGGTTTATCCCCATAGTGGGTTTTCCTAGGTTAAATCTTGTGTTATTGTGTGGATTGTGTGTTTCTTTTCTCTAGTTATTTTTCCTACATTTCAATTTATTTAGCATTTAGTGGGAATAATCTAATAAAAGAATTGAGTTGTAAGATCCATTGTGACGAACTATTCTAGTGGAATATCCACAATAGTTTATAGGTCATATTGGTATCAGATAACTTTTCTTTTGGGTTTTGTGGGAAATTACAAGATTTAGTGGTAGAATAAAGAAACATCTTCAATCCCTATCCATGGAAAATGGGTTTGGTCAAGGAACGACGAATGGATATTAGCAATGATTTACAACGCTGGAAATACAAGTTGTTGATATCTCATGCAACATGCCAATCCTCGTGGAGGCTCTGGAAAGCAAGTTTGGACCTTTCAATGATGTTGGAGTCTATAACGCATATAATGGATTATAGGGGAAATTGAAAGATAATTAAGGATGACCCAGAAAGGGATCTAAGGAAAGCACACGAAAAAGAACAAGAGAGTTCCAGTGCCAATACTCCTTCCCAATCTTTATTCAAGATGGAAGTAGAAGTTAATATCAAGTCGTACCAAGTTGAGATCAATGCTTTAAATTTGAATTATTGGTTGCAACAACTAGAGGTCTATTTTAGTATCCATTAAATAGACAAGGAGCATAAAATTTCATTTGCTCGATTGAAGTTAGAGGGCCATGCATTAACATGATGGGAAAGCCACATGGAGGAACTTAGGATAGAGGGTGATTTTCTAGTAACTAAGTGGAAGGATTTCAAAATCCTCATTGATTCTTAGGTCTACTCTATTGGGTATGTAGAGGACCAGTGCATCCATAGGAATTACTTCAAGAAAAGGCCAAGGTAGAGTGTGCAAGAGTACACAACCAAATTTGGGAAGATGGTTATCATTCTAGGTATCTCACCTAAGAATCCAGATACACTCCTCAAGTATCTAGGGGGTTTACACAGTCATTTACAAAAGAAGGTGATGCTCTTTAAGCCTAGGAAAATTGATGAGGCTTGTGTTAAAGCACAATACTTGGAAAATATAGGCCATAAGAAACAACAAACAAGTGTTTCTAAGTAGAAGGAGAACCAATATGTCGTAGGATAAGAAGAAGAAGTGAAAAGGAAAATATAAGAAGACAATAACCATGACACATCAGTGCAAGGATTCAAAAAACCATTGTAACCATTGTAACATTGATGAATATACTGAAGAAAAATGTTAGAAGTTGTTAAAGTTACAACATCGCAAGTCATTCTCCAAGACAATCTTGATTGTCAGGATTATGCCTCATGTGTTGAGTTAGGGAGCTTGAGTTGGACTCAAGAAACTTGGACTAAATTCTTGGGTTGGACTCAATAATGACTAATCCGTATCTATAAAGGTTAATTCTCATGTGTTAAGGTGAATTATTTAATATGTCAAAGTGATGATGTTGTACTGTCTTGTTGGACAAGTCTAAGGACTTAGGTGTCAAGTTGGATCCTCATGTGTTGAGGTGGACCTCATTTGTAGACGTGATGATTTGCATGTTGAAGCATTAATGTTGTGTGATGTATTACTAACCATGGTCACTTGATATGGATGAGCTATTAAGTATCCTCTAGAGACTGCCCACCTCTAGAGTGAATTACTTTAGCATATGACCACTTGGAACGAGAGTAATATAAAATGATCATGGAATTGGACAAATCTTCTTAATATAATTGATATAATAGATAAATTAAAGTTATTGCATATGAACCATGCTGATAAGATACTAGAGATAAATTTAATATACATTAACAACAAAGAGAATTTGAATTTCTCATGATGAAAACTTCAGTTGATTAAAGAGAGACAGAATTGTTAAGATTCAGTGACATTAACAATATATTTCTCGATTAATTAGGGAGAAATCACAACGGTCACTTCAATAAATCAATCAGCATGATTTCAGTTAAGAAGAGTTAAATAAAATGTTAATAAAGAAGAACTAGTTAACTAATTTTTTTTGCATGATGGCACTTTAGTTAAAATAAAAGATGACACTTTAGTTAAACTAAAAGATGTCACTTAAGTTATGATGCTTGAGTTACAACACTTAACTTAGCATCGTAACTAAGTGATCTAGAATCCAGTTAGAAAGCGAGTTCATCCCGAAGTCAATAGATCATGGCTTTAATTTCAAATACGATCATTGCACATTGTATTATGCGGGATTAAAGAAACCATAGAGCAGAGCTATTCTCCTAAGAAGGAATTCGTTATATTTTGCATGATATCCTAATTCCCCATGCAGTGATTCGCTACATCTTGCATGATAATGAATTTGGAGTGTTATTAATGTGTTGGACACATTGCAAAGTTTATTCGGTTCATATCTCTTATATATTGTTCAATGATAACACTTAGGGTGTTTGAATTCTTTCTTATCTTGCACCTGTGGTGCTGAAAGCAATTTGTTATTGTAAAAGACATTCTATGATATCTATCATTATTATATTGACAAGATTTGTTGGGGTTTTTCATCGTCATTGTTTTGAGGGTTTTCCCCACGGTACATCTTGTGTTATGATTGAATGTTTATGTGAATTATTGTACTATTGAATTTAAGTACTTAGTTATTCTGCATTTAAAGATTAAAGATCAAATATCAACCAAAATTCAACATGGTATTAGAGCTCAAGGTGTGAAGGAGATAAGTTTTGGAAAGAAATATTGAGCCTGCAGATCCTAAGAAGTTGAGCACAATACTTGAAGAAAATTGGCATCGATCTCAATAATACCGAAAGACCAACTTGAAGGTACTTTGAAATTCAACACTTGGAAGGCTCAGGTTCTAAACATCCTAGAATAGCATGACTTAGATGTCTATGTATCCAATGTGGTGGAAGAGACTACTACCAATCGAGGGTTCAGTACCTTCAAGAAGAACCAATCCAAAACCAAGCAGATGATCTATGGTTCGGTGAAGGACAACTTGATGCCAGTGATTACTCCTTTGAAGACCGCAAAGGAATGCGTTGATACTTTGACAAATCGCTATGAGAAGAAGGATTTTAGTCAAAAGAGAGAATTGAAGAACAAGCTTTAGAATCTAAATATGGATAAGGACGAGCCTATGGCTTCTTTCTATATAAATATATCTCAAGTAAGGGATCAACTTACTAGCATTGGACTAGTCGTGGATGATTATTATCTCATTCAAACCGTTATTAATGGTCTCTCATCCTTATGGGAGACATTCTTGGCTATTGTTAATGGTTGATAGGTACAACCTAACTTTGATAAGGTGTGCCATGAATACCTCCAAGAGGAAGGTCAAATCCAAATCAAGGGTTATTTATCCAAAGAAGAAAACCTTGCTCTTACAACATGGATGGAGAGAGGAAAGCAACACTTCTCTCAAAAGAAGTTTTCTCATCCAAATGAGAAGGTATACAACAAGGAATTTGATAAGTCAAAGATCAAATGCTACAATTGCAACAAGAAGGGCCATTATGCAAGGGAGTGCCAAGAAAATCAAAGAGGAAAGTTGAAGGGTAGGTTGCATGCTTCTATTGCTATGGAATATGAACCTACAAGAAAGAATGCATATGATGATCAAGAGACAAGGAAGGAATACTATCTTTTCTCATATGTAACCAGATTCATTGCCACTAATGTTGAGACATGGCTAGTTGATAGAGGCGCATCCAACACATGGTTGAATATAGGAGCGCTATAAAGGTGGAGAAGAACTAATCTGAAGGAGAATAAATTCATCTACAAGGTGGATCTTAGAGATAACATCACATACTCGATCAAAGGAGTTGTATCCACCTCTTTTGAGTTGGTATTGTTATATTTTCTTAAGATATGATTAGATTATCTAGGATATTTATCTGAAAGAATAACAAGTACAACAAAATGATTAAAATGTAAAAGATGCACAAGACACAAATATTTTCATCGGATAAACCATAAAGGAGAAAATCCCACAAACTTCTTCAGAATAGTGAGATGATCAAAAACAGTAATAAGAAATGTTTAGCAGCTATCTTTCTCTCCTCCTCTAATTGTCTCTCTCTCGCAAATGCCTTAGAGAGTGTGTGAGGTGTGTATAAATGAGGGAGAGTGCCTCCATATTTATACCCTTTCAAGTCACTGACCAAATATAAGACTCGATCCTACATGTCATCTCAAATGGGGCCCACTTATCCTAGAGAGACCACAATTACATATTATATGATGTTACACTAGGGACTATTGCCCTAACTTACAACAAAGGTTGTACCTCAAGGTCTAGACACAATTTAGACATCCCGTAAAGGGGTAACACACATCCCCAATGGGGGTACAACAAAATACAATGATAATATACATCATAATATCTTCCGAATTTACAAATACATCAACACTCCCTCTTAACTAGGAAGGTATTGTTTCTCTACAAAGCCATCCACACATATGGTCAGGTCTTCATTACATCATCATCATCATCACAGAGTCATAGAGTCTTCATCATAGCTCTTTCCATCATCTTCTTATAATTTGATCATCTTCCCATACTATCTATCATCAGAAGTTTCTATAGTGACAATCCTTTTTCATGTTGGATGTAGGCCTAGCCCTCTGCCAGGTCTTCATCTACATTGCCAACCCTTTTTCATGCTGGATGTAGGCCTAGTCCTCTGCCAAGTCTTCATCTACAGTACCATCCCTTTTTCATGTTGGATGTAGGCCTAGTCCTCTATCATGTATTCATCATCTCTGTGAGAAATCAATCAAGTAGGTACATCTCAGGACTTATTATAATATGCCTCTTCCAAAACCTGTAAGATCTCCCAGGACTGATTATATGCCACTACAAAACCTGAAGGAGCATCCCAGTACTCATTACATGCCTTGCAACACCTGTGTACCCTACTATTACCTCATCACATTTAGATCATATCATCGTCACATGGAGCACAGTCCAGATACACATAACACAACACTCACATTCACCGGCATGGTAGGACAAATCTACTACCATTTGAGAAAGGCTCCCAACACTTACATCCACCGGCATGGTAGGACACACCTACTACCATCCGGGAAAGGCTCCAGCACTTACATCCACTAGCATGGTAGGACACACCTATTAACATCCGAGAAAGGCTCCGCACTTACATCATGACTCATGGGAGGCCCAGCATTCCACCATGTTGGAAAGGCTCTGCACTTACATCCAAACATGGGAGGCCCATCCTTCCACCATGTTGAAAAGGCTCTACACTTGCATCCGAACATGGGAGGCCTTTCCTGCCACCATGTCGGAAAGGATCTGAACTTACATCCGACCATGGGAGGCACAGCCTACCACCATGTCAGAAAGGATCTCATGTGTATCTACGTCTTCTAGACTCATCATTTCCCCTTGGAAGGAACCTCGATCTGAAGTACACACTAGAGCTTCACTGCTCCTCTTAGCATCATACAAAAAAATGAAAGTCAGATCAATCAAATCAAATAGTAGATTTCAAAAGAAACATACTACCTCACAAATAGCTGAGAAAGTGGCAACATAGTTAGCCTCAGCTGTACTCAGCTCCATGCAGGATTGCATCCTTCCAAACCAGTAGCCCATACTAGATCTCAAACTAAAGAAGAAACCCAAGGTGCTCTTATTCTCAGTGGCGCTACCAATCTGAATCAACATAACCATGCAGGTTAGTCTTCTGATTCGTATCATAATTGAGCCCATACTCAAATGTACCCTTCAAGTGCCTCACTGCATGCTTTGTAACCAGGTGAGCATGTCTCAGATCCATCAGGAACTGGCTCAGGTCATTCACAGCAAAGCATGTGTTTGGTCTTGTATTCGTTAGGCACATCAATGAAAAAATCATCTGAAAATACATCATGGCATCAACCGTCTTTGATGAAGCATCACTCAATAGCTTCAGGTCCAATGCCATAGGTGTGGCCATGACCTTGCAGTCCATCATCCCAAACCTCTTTAGGATCTCCACTACATACTTCCCTTTCCCAAGAGAGATTCCATCCGCACTCTGCCACACCTCCATGCCTAGAAAGTAGTGCATCATACCTAAGTCCTTCAACTCGAAGTCGAAAGTAAGTCTCCTTCTTGCATATTTAATGGGTTCCTCTTTTCCTGTCAGGAATAGGTCATCGACATAAAATAGGAGCATTATTGGTCTTCCTCTTTCAACCTTGAAGAAAAGGTTGGAATCTACATTACTCTCAGTAAATCCTAGAGCCATCACTAATATGTCCATCCTGTCGTACCATGTCGAACCTCAGGATATTCTGCAATCACTCCCTCTGAAGTAGAGCATCATTCTCCCTTTGCCTTTTGTACTCTATGTATTGAAACATTTTGTACTGGAGTGACAAGTAGCTTCCTCTGCTACTAATATTCTATGTATCCATCTAGGGTCACTGGATACCAAGATCTTCTATCTTGAACTTTTTGAAAAGTTCTTCTCGCACCCATCCGTGACCTTGTCATCCTCTATAGGATTTCATCTTCAACCTTGTAGCAAAGGTTAGGATCTTCATCACTCTAGGTGATATTCAATATCCTAATGTATGTGTTGTCCCATGGATTCCTTCTGAGCTCATACAAGGCCTTCTTTAATTTGCACACATGAGTCTACATGTCATTTGTCTCAACTCCCAGTGGCTACAAATGTCTCTTCGTAGTCTATTCCTTCTTTCTGTGAGAAGCCTCATGCTACGAATATTTCCTTGTATCCCACGATGTTTCCATCTTGTAGATCCATATGGAAGACACTACGGACTTCCATTCAAGTCTCGATACCGCATCCTAGACATCATTCTTGAACTAGTACTCTTTGATCATGGTCTCCTTCCCTTTCTCCTTGTCTACTTCTTCATAGTTGGACGTCTCTGCATCAATGATGCCACTCAACAGTGTCACATAACTATAGTGTGTCTGAGGCCTCTTGCTTTCTTTGGAAGTCTCGTCATACTCTTCTTCATCTAGGATTATTATTCATCTACCGTTCTCTTTGTATTCTTCTGAAGCTCTTTCTTTCGCTATGGCGTCTTTGACCCGAGAATCTTCGGGTTCCTCTTCTGAACTATCATCACCTTGTTCTTTGGAATGATCTACAAGTCAAGCTCATTTACATGATTAGAAACATATCATAATTTCCAAAACATATTAATAGTTACAAATATATGTCACATAGCCATGCGACTATTTTAGCCAATGCTACAACATTCATCCATATCATGTATACATACAATGACTTCTAGATGCATTCTACCCTAATGTTATTAAGAGTGTGTGCTACTCCTTATATGCCAGCAAAGAGGTTTCAATCTAGATAATTAGTAATGGAATGTTGTACAAGATCATTGACTTCTTACCCATCATGTGCAATTCACTAGTATAAATGCAAATACTCAAATATGCATAACACATCAACTAAATATAAGCAAATGCATAACCAAACAATATCATGAAATGACAATTGAATACTTATCTTTATTTGTTTTGTGGGTAGACTCCTTATTGATCCTTCAGCTTCATCATCTTCTTCATTCATAACAGCATCATTTCATATCCAAATTCTAAGATGGATAAGAGGTTATTCAAGAATTGAGTCCTTCATATTCCTCATCGCTTGACGGATCTTCTTTGAATCATGAGAGCTTGATTTTGAGTTGCTCCCATATTCTCTTCTCTTATTATGAGTCGAGCTTCTTCCTGTGTGCACTCTTCTCAGAATATGCTGAAGGTAATCACTTCCTTCTTGTACACATTCCTCGGATGAATGAATCCCGTGATATTGGAGTCCATTCAAGGTGGTTATAACAATATCTTATTCTTCTTTGATTGATTTTTCATAGCATCAAACACTTCCTTTTGGTGTCTTCAAAGATGACACATGAGGGATGCGATGCTATGCAATGATTCTCTTGGCTCTATCCTTAGCCTCATCTCCCTCTGGCTCTTAGAACTTCCTTACTGAAATATTGATCCAAGTCAATTTCTTCAAGGATCACAGAGGTCCTATACTTCCATACTCTGAAGTTTTCAGCTTCACCAAGCTTATTATCAAGTTTATGTGATTAGTCATTTTGAAATGAGAACCTCAAATGTAAATATCAAAAAATTAGATCTTACCGATTTGAGGTGTCTGTCCTGGTTCGGGAGCTAGCTGAACTAGGGTTTGTAAGAGAAACCCTAATTTTCAAAACTCAGAATTTCAAACTTCTGATTGGATAGAAAGATGGGCCTCTTCAAGATCAGCTGTCCAATGTACTCATTTTCTGAAAACAGTGGAGGGAAGCTCTCGGAACAGGAAGCCCTAGTTTTTTTATTTCTTCTACAGAAATGACTGATATTGATTATATTGTATCTCCAAAGTTTCAAATCCTTAATGTCTAAAACTTCTCCCTGTGATAGAATGATAAGTCTTATTTCCAACCCCACAGGTTAGAGAAGAAATTGATTCTCCAAGTGTTACTTATGTTGAGTTTCCCAAGATGACTATTTTGGGGACTATTCAGCATAGTGAACTTGTACGGACTTCCACGTGTCACTGTTTCATATTCTTGGTATGAAAAACATACCACATAAACTAAATTTCATTCCCTACCTACAACATCTTGCTAAATTTTGTTTGGACCTTCCTATCCCAATATATAGCAAATCTCCCTAGATCACATGTTTATGACTTTATTCTGGAGGAGGATGGAACCTTGATTTGGAGGAACCATATCTCCTAAAGTATAGTGAATCTAAGGCTAAAACATTTACATAGAGTACAAAATGAATTTTGCTTCGTCCTGTAAAAATTTCGGCTTCTGAGCCTTCTCACATCTCACGTTATAGTGAAAGTTCTAAAATGACTAAATTAAGTATTCTAGGGTTTTTAGGCATGAAACCCTAATTTCCATTAGATGCCATTGTAGCTATATTTCGGTTGTATAATGAAACTTCTATGATTCAGAAACTGATACCACCAATAGATGCGCCCTAGTGAGGCGATTTAGTATAGCCCTCCTTTCTTGATGATCTGTGGAGAGAACACCTTCAACTAGGAAACCCTAGTTCCCGCAGCTGCACAATTCCTTCTTTCAGAGAGGATATGATACCATGTTATATTTTCTTAAGATATGATTAGATTATCTAGGATATTTATCTAAAAGAATAACAAGTACATCAAAATGCATAAAATGTAAAAGATACACAAGACAAAAAAATATTTTCATCGGGGAAACCACAAAGGAGAAAACCCCGCAAACTTCTTCATAATAGTAAGATGATCAAAAGTAGTAATAAGAAATGTTCAACAACTATATTTCTCTCCTCCTCTGACTGTATCTCTCTCTCTCAAATGCCTTAAAGAGTGTGTGAGGTTTGTATAAATGAGGGAGAGCGCCTCCCTATTTATACCCTTTCAATTCACTGACCAAATATAAGACTTGAGCCTACATGTCATCTCACATGGGGCCCACTTCTCGTAGAGAGACCAAAATTACATATTATATGATGTTACACTGGGGACTATTGCCCTGACCNAATTTAGACATCCCATAAAGGGGTAACACACATCCCCAATGGGGGTACAACAACATACAATGATAATATACATCAGAATATCTTCTGAAGTTACAAATACATCAACAGATATTAGGTGATGTACTACATGTGGAGGATATTCTATGTGTTCCTTGTTTGAAGAAGAACCTCCTATATGTTTCGATTCTGGAAGATAAAGGCTTCTGAGGTATCTTCATGGATAATAAAGCACCCTTATTTCCAAATAACAAAAAATTGAAATATGTAGTTGTGATTAGAGTTAGAGAGGGAGGTCCCTACAAAGTACCTGGGAAGTTTATTCAAGATATGATCCACAACATAGTGAGTCCACGTGAGCTATGGCATAGGAGGCTTGGTCACCTCCATTTCAAAGCACTACTTAGATTGCAGAAGATGGTAAACGGTATTCCTGTATTTAATTTTTAACATGATAGTATCTATAGAGGTTGCGCTCTTGGAAAAAACATTAAGAAGATTTTTCTTAACAATACTAATAGATATAAAGGGATTTTAGAATTAATCCATTATGATGTATGTGGTCCCATGTGAGCACCCTCCCTTAGTGGTTATTTGTTATGTTTTGTTCATAGATAACTTCTCTCAAAAGTCATGGATCTATTTCCTGAAGGCTAAGAGTAAAACTTTTAACAAGTTTCGAGAGTTCAAAACACTGATTGAGAATCAGACTGGAAATCACATACAAGCTTTTAGATACGATAATGGAGGATATTTTGAGTCACATGCATTTAATGATTTTTATAGTGATGCAATAATAAGAAGACAGTTTAATGTACCTTACAACCCCCAATAGAATGGGGTTTCCAATAGGAAGAATGGAACTATATGTGAGGCTAAAAAATCCATGATGTGTGATCAAGATATTCCTACCTCCTTATGGGAAGAAGCCTCCAGTACAATAGTGTATATCTAGAATAGATGTCCTCATATTATTCTGGAAGAGAAGAATCCTGAAGAAGTTTCATTGGTGAAAAAGAGATATTGCACATGTGAGGATCTTTTGTTGTCCTGTATACATTCATGTGTTGAAAGAGAAGAGGACAAAGATGGATCCATACAAAAAGAAAGAGACCTTTGTTGGTTATAGTGAATCATCCAAAGCCTACATAATCTATGTACCATGTGAAAGAAACATTGAAGTCAACAAATATGTGACATTCATGAATAGGTTGCATTCAAGAACTATAGAGAGATTCAATGTGATTCATACATGGATGAGCATGAGACTCCCACGATGGAGGATCCAAATTCAGGTTCTCCCCTTTCAGATGTTGAGAGGGAGAATCCAGAAGACTCTTCAGATTCACTAGCGCTTGAAGAACTAGTAGAACTGGTTTAAATATCACTTGATGAACCTCATGTTAACATGAGATCTACATGGTGCGGAGACATTCTACAAGATGCATAAATGCATGGAGCACCATTAGGCTCATCCAGAGAGAGAAAGATACATGAAATATATTTAGGGTATATTACATAGATGAGTCATATCAATGATTTAGAACATTCCACCTATGAAGAAGCTTCTAAGAAGAAAGTATGGAAAGATGCCATGGTGGAGGAATACAAACCTGTTATGAATAATAATGTTTGGGAAGTTGTTCCTAAACCTGAAGGGAATTCCATAGTAACTTCTAGATGGATTTAAAAGATCAAGCACATTGTTGATGGCAGTATTGAAAAGTATAAATCAAGATTTGTTGCCCACGATTTCTCACATAAATAAGGCATAGACTATGATGAGACATTTGCTCCTGTGGTCAAGTACACCACTATCAGATTTATGATCTCACTTACATATGTTCTAGGATGGAAGCTTCACTAGATGAATGTGAAGACTGCCTTACTCAATGGTGAGGTTGAGGAAGATGTTTACATACAACAACCTAAGGGGTTTTTAGTTCATGGGAAGGAGTCCCATGTATGAAAACTAAAGAGAGTCTTGTATGGGCTTAATCAAGCCCTCGGGGATTGGTATTCGAGGATTGGCAACTATCTTCAAATACTAGGATTCTCTAAGAGAGAAGTTGATCCAAACATGTACTTCAAATTTGTGAAGAACCAACCTCTAATATTGGTTCTCTATGTTGATGATTTGTTCCTTACTGGAGAGGAACATCTCATACATTGGTGCAAGAGGGAGTTCATTTCTGAGTTTGAAATGAAATACTTGGGTCTTACGCATTACTTTCTTGGTCTTGAGGTTTGGGAAAAGAAATATGACATCTTTATTTCTCAAGGGAAGTACATTGTTGATGTTTTACATGGGTTTGGCATGATGGATTGCAAATCCATATCTACACTGATGGTTTCTAATTTGAGGAAACTACATGAGCCAGATTTCATATTGGATACAGGGGATCCTACTTTTTATAAACAACTCATTGGTTCCTTTATATGATATGTTGTGAGTATCTTGAGTCATTTTATGTCTAAGCCTAGACATAGACATTGGGTTGCTGCTAAGCATGTGCTTAGATACCTTCGAGGTATTATCGATTATGGACTTAGATATGCCTCCATTGGAGGAGTGATGCTACTTGGATATGTAGACTTTGATTGGGGTGATAGCATTGTGGATCGAAAGAGTACTTCTGAATATTTTTTATCTTGGGTACAAATATGATCTCTTGGTCTAGCAGGAAGCAAGGCTCCATAGCCAAAGTACTAAAGAAGCAAAGTATATTGTGGCTATTACTGCCTTCCAAGAAGTTGTGTGGCTTAGAAAGCTAATTGCTGGGTTGTTTGGTGAGAAGATTGAGACTATTGTCATTCACTCCAATAATGAGAGATGCATTAAGCTTTCTGAAAACCTTTTTTTTCATGACAAGTCATAACACACTGAGATGAAGTATCACTTCATCAGAGACATGGTCCAGAGAGGTGCAATAATACTTTAGTACATTTATTTTGATGAACATATTGTAGATATGTCAACTAAGCCTCTGTCAGTGACGAAGCATAGGTACTTCTAAGACAATATTGGTATGGTAGAGAATTCCTCCCTTGCAGAGAGGGAGTGTTAAAGTTACAGGATCAAGAGTCATTCTCCAATCCAATCTTGTGTGTCAGGAATGGGCCTCATGTGTTGAGGTAGGTAGCCTAAGTTGGACTCAATAAACTTTGACTAAATTCTTGGGTTGGACTCAAGAATGACTGATCCTTATGTGTAAAGGTTAATCCTCATGTGTTGAGGAGAATTCTTTGATATGTCAAAGTGATGATGTTGTACATTCTTGTTGGATAAGGCTAAGGACTTGTGTCTCAAGTCGGATCCTCATGCGTTGAGGCGGACCTCATGTATAGAGGTGATGCTTTGTGTGTCTAAGCACTAATGTTGTGTGATGTATTACTAACCATGGTCACTCGAGATGGATGAGCTATTAAGTCTCCTCTATAGATTGGACACCTCTAGATTGAATTACTTTAGCATATGACCACTTGGAACAAGAGTAATATAATATGATCACAGCATTGGACAAATATTCTTAGTATAATTAATATGATAGATAAATAAAATTTATCACATATGGAACATGTTGATAAGATAATATATCAAGTTAATATGCATTAAGAACAAAGAGAATTAAAATTTCTCATGATGATGACTTCAGTTGATTAAAGAGAACTAGAATTGTTAAGCTTCAGTGACATTAACAATGTATGCTTCAGTTAATTAAGGAGAACTCACAGTGGTCACTTCATTAAATCAATCAACACGATTTCAGTTAAGAAGAGTTAACTAAAGTGTTAATAAAGAATAACTAGTTAATTAAATTGTTTTGCTTCACGCCACTAGTTAAACTAAAAGATGACACTTTAGTTAAACTAAAACATGACACCTAAGTTATGACACTTGCATGATGACACTTGAGCTAGAATCCTAACTAAGTGGTATGGCATCAAGTTAGAAGGCAAGTTCATTATGAATTCAGTAGAGCATGGATTTAATGTGAAAGATGAAAGGCATTGCGCATTGTATTATGCGGGATTGAAGAAACAAAAGTGCTGAGTTATTCTCCTAAGAAGGAATTTGCTATATTTTGCATGAGATCCTAATTCCCCATGTAATGATTCGCTACATCTTGCATGAGACTGGATTTGGAGTGTTATTAATGTGTTGGACACATTGCAAAGTTTAGCTAGTTGATATCTCTCCTCTATTGTTTAACAATAACACATGGGTTGTTTTTAATTCTCTCTTATCTTGCACGCGAGGTTCCAAAAGCAATTTGTTATTGTAAAAGACACTCTTCTATCTATCATTATTATATTGAGAATATTTGTTGGGGTTTTTCATAAAAGTAAGGAATCTCTTGAGGGATGTACCAAAGAGAATAAACACTTATTGGAGAACCTTTTGTAGGCATGCAAAGAAGCATTATGGGATCCTAGAGAGATATCTCCTAAGAGGGAAGTGGATCATGAGATACAACTATTTTCAAATGCTCCACTGTCAAACATTGGATTGTACAAATAATCTGTTCTAGAAGAAAAAGAAGTGAATAAGTAATTGCAACAACTACTGGAGTAGGGAGTAAAACTACCAAGCACCTCACCTTGTGGGTCACCAATTATCATAGTACCCAAGGAGGGTGGGACTTGGAGGGTGTGTATTGATTACAAATATTTGAATAAGATCACTATCAAGAATTGATACCCTCTACATAGGATTGATGATTTGCTAGATTAGTTGCAACATGTCGAGTACTTCACAAAGTTGGATATCAACTTGAGATACCACCAGGTACGAGTGAAATATGGGGATACCTGGAAGATCGCCTTCAAGACTAGGAAAGGTATATATGAATCATTAGTAAATACTTTTGGTTTGTGTAATTCACCATCAACATTTATGAATTTAATGAACAATGCATTGCAACATTTCATAGATTCATTTGTTATAGTGTATTTAGACGATATATTAGTTTATAGTGCTACTTGGGAATGGAATATCTCACATATCAAGTAGGTATTGGAAACCTTGAAAAAATTAAACTACTAGAAAATAGTAAGACATGTGAATTTTGTCAATAGCCTTTGGTGTATTTTGGGTATGTGATTGGAGGAGGAGAACTTAAGATTGATCGTACAAATGTTACTGAAGTTAGAATCATTTTGATGGAAACACAATACCTTAAGAAATTCATATCTTCATTTTTAGTAGTGGCTACACCTCTCAATTCCACAACATCCAGCAACAAGGGGTTCCAGTGGGGAAGGAATCACTAAAAAACCTTTGAAGAGCTCAAGTGAAATATAAGTCAAGCGCTAATTCTAACATTGCCTAACTTGAAAAATCCTTTCAAATTGGATACAAATGCAAGTGGGTATGCCACGGGATTGGTTTTGCTGTAAGGAGGGAGGCAAGTATGCTATCATTATGAAATGTTCCATGGTAGAGTACTAAACTACCCTACATAAGACAAGGAACTCTATGCCTTGGTTCAAGATGTTAAGAAGTGGAAGCACTATTTGATGGGTAATGAGACCATCATTCACACTAATCACCAGTGGCTGCAATATTTTAGGCCCAAAGTAAGATACATCAAGCACAACACTAGAAGTGGATGGGATTTTTACAAAAATTCCATCTAATCATCAAATATAAGAAGGACAGTACAACCAAGTTGGCATACATGCATGCTTAAGGCCACATATAACCAAGATCACAACTTTGGGTACTCTAATCCATTTGGAGCCATTCACCCATGATGCATACGAGGACTACATAGAAGATGAGGAATTCAAGGAGGTATTTCAAGAACTACAAGGCGAATTCCATGTAGAATAAGGTGACAACAATACTAACTATCATCTCTAGGATGGATTACTCTACAAGTTGGACAAGCTTTGTGTTCCTAAATTTGATATATTGTAACTAATGAGAGAGTCTCATACCTATAAAGTTGCATATTGGGAATATAGTTGCCAACTTACAAAGGTATTTTATTGGCCTATGATGCAATAATATGTAGCTCAATTTATTAGAGCATGCATGCTTTTTTGTACATGCAATCCTAGTACAAGGATGGTTTATGAATCAAGGTTTATATCATCCCTTACATGTTCCTATGAAACCATGGAGAGAATATCCATGGATTTTGTGGGTGGTCTTCCAACCACTAGGAAGGGACGTGACTATTTATTTGTTGTAATTGACAGATTCAACAAGATGTGCATTCTTATGCCTTGTAAAAATACCATAAAAGAACAAGAAACAACAATCATGTTCTTTGAACACGTCTTGGCACACTTTGGGATACTCAAGAGAATCATCTCGAACATGGATACTAGATTTATTAGTGCATTTTGGACTACACTTTGGAAGAATATGGACACTAAGCTGAAGATATCTACATCATTCCATCCACAGATAGATGTTCAGACATAAGTAGTCGACAAGAATTTGGTGCATATTTTTAGGGATTACAATCAGAAGCATCTGAAGACTTGGGATGAAAATTTGATATACATATAGCACTCTTATAATGGAGTAGTCCACACTTCCAATGGAAATTCCCCTTCTGAAACTTGTTTTGGATATCTTCCACCTTCACCTCTTGAAGTTGTTTATGGACAACAAGGGGGAGTGAGGGAGGAAACCATAGGTGAAGCATTAAGATATGAAAAATTCATTGGTAATATTGGGAACATCCATTTACAATAACATGAGACAATGAATAAGTTGTGGGAAAAGTACAAGGATAGACATGATCAACACAGAATTGAGAAAACATTCAAGGTGGTAGATAGAGTATGGTTGCACTTGAATCGAGAAATACTATAAAACCATTGTAATAAGATCAAGGCACTATTGTATGGTACTTTTGAAGTGTTGGAGAAGGTAAGAGATAATTCCTACATACTCGTTCTAGCACCTATGCGTATTTTATTAGTAGTGAATTTGAAGAATATAAAACTCTATGAACCTTTCATGTTGGACCAAGAACCTGAGCAAGTATTACCTTATTTAGAGGAATTAGCACCAAAGGATTAAGCAGGGTTAGCATAAGACACAATTTTTCATAAGAATTCCAAAACAACCAGGCGAGGACAATATGAACTCTAGCAAGTGGGGTTGAAAGAACAACTTCCAAGCAAGGCTAAATGGTACTACAAGGAGAAGGTAGAGGAAAATTTTCCTCACCTCATTCAGTAAAATATTTTGGGGACCAAAAGACCCAAAAAATGGGGAGGTGTGATCCAAAAAGGATTTATTTATAATTTTTCATATATTTTGGTGCTTACTGGGTGGAGAGATTGAACGAACTGGCTTGTAGGTCCCATTTAGGGCCATGTCTCACTTTGCAATTTTGGGGTTCATAACCTTCTATGGATTAAACAATGTTTTTTGGGGTCAAATTTTCACCACTTGTTCCATTCCCCTTGATGCAATTCTACACTTTGAGACCATTCCAATGGTCTAAGAATCACCTCAAACAATGTCCATATGAAGAAGTTATGGCTCCCACAAGTTTATCTACCCTATTGACCACCATGGTACCAAGTGGATTCCACCTCAACTCTCATTTCTCACACATGCAGAGCTAGTAATTCTAGAACATTCTAGAAGGTCCAAAGTCCTAACCTAATCAATAGTCAGGGCATACAAAAACCCTAAAGTTAACCCTAGACAACTATCAAGCTATGTTAAATATCGTGTTATTAGTAGAAGAAGGGGTTCCATTATTATGGTGTTATTGTATTATTCCATAGTTGAGAAAAAAAGCGAGAGTGGATAATAGAGCATAAAAGAGGAGGTAGGAGATCCTGCAGTAGCCATTATAGCCGCAGAGTCATAGGTAAATCCATAGAGAGTACCCATTCCTTTTTATTTGCATTCTATATAAAAGAGCAAGGGATAGTCCTCATTTCTGGTTGGGTTTTCCCAAGGTAAATATAATGTATTGTGTGGATTGTGTATCTCTTTGTTGTAGTTATATTTCTTATAGTTCCAGTTATTTAGTTCAATGGAAATGAGATAATAAAAGAACTAAGTTGTAAGATCCATTGTGACAAATTGTTCTAGTGGAATATCCACGACAGTTTACGGATCATGGTGCCCATATTTAACTAGGAAACATTTCTAGTTCAAAACCAACCATCATAGTCTCAAATACTTCCTGGTGTTTTAACTTAACATCTTATTGTCAATTTCTTTTTTCAAAATTGGATCTTTGAGCAAAATTATTAACCAACTGCAATACTTTGAAGTCAAAGTAACTAGTCCAAACCCTAAATTTCCATGATTAGTGTTTTTTTATCTAAAGTCAAATCAAAATCATCTTTATATATTCTGAGTACCCTTGGTATTGGTTTTGAATGTTTAAAAGACCACTTTAAATTGTAATTCAAGCTCCAAGATCTTGATAATATTTCCCTTTATAGTCAAGCTAGAAAATTTAAATTTCTTTAAAAAATATTGGGTTTTGGTTAAAACCCAATCTCTATTGTTTCTAGTTAACTGTGTTGTGACACCTACCCATTGTATGTCGAGCTCCAAGATATTGATAGTATTTCCCTTCATATTCAAGCGGGGAAATTTATATTTCTTTCAAAAATATTAGGTTTTGGTTAAAACCCAATCCCATACCTCAACACCTGCCCATTGTATGTTGAGCTCCAAGATCTTGATAGTATTTCCCTTCATAGTCAAGCAGGGAAATTTAGATTTCTTTCAAAAATATCATTTTTTGGCTACAACCCACTATCTACTTTTTGTAGTTAAGTATACCTCGACACCTAACAAATACTTACCAAGCCAAGCCAAACCAAGTGTCAAGATTAAAGTCAAGAAAAAAAATCCGACCACATGAGCTCTTGTTAAGTTGGTCTAAATCTAGAGATCTTGCAATCGCATAAATATAGCCTTCCACGTTCATTCCATCAATGACCCTTAATTATTTTAGAGCATAAGCTAATCAGGATATAACATGAGTCATGGTCTGCAAAATATAAAATGATCAAGAGTCAATTATGATCAACGACATGTATGAATTTTAGAGCATAATGTGACTTGTTTTAGTTAGGGTATTCATCTATGAAATATTCAAAAGGATGCCATGTAATTGATAGTTTTGATGCTTCAAAAGAAAGGCACTAGAGATAGACTTGTATTGGACCTAAATTTTGTGATATATGATGAGAAATGCTTTCAATCAACATTATACCTACACAATCACAACATCTCTAGTCCTCTGCATTGAATTTAGTTGAGATTTAGAGATACTGGTTTATGATTTGCAAGACGTGAGAATTAATGTATATCATATATGAATAGGTATGTACTTAAGGCGTTTGAAGCATGCACATTCATAGTATCTCACAAGCCTTTCTTTCTCTTGTCATGGTAGTCAACTTTAAGCATGTCATTCAATGGTAATGCAAGAGTAAATGTACTCAAAACTAGATAATCATGGAAGGAATTTCATGGTCATATCTCTCATGTAAATGATGTTTATTTACAAGCAATTAGGGTCATGTTATTATTGTTGTTTTGAAAAAATATACCATGATGATTAGCCTTCTCTTTTAGCATTAATTTTGTTAGAAAAACAAAGCATTGTCATCGTCATTCTTGGGTTATTCAAGGTTGTTTAAACTTGATAAATTAGTCAAAAGGCATAGGCTCTGGTTGCTCTTGTTACCGGAGAGGAAACATAATTTGTCTTAGGGAAATTCCTTGGCTCTCTTAGGTGTCGTTCTTATGACTATTGGGTCACTATTTACTAATAGAGTGCATATCAAAATGAGTCATCTAAATGAATCTAGTAGTAATTATATATTATAAGGTTATAGGGGTGCTAGAATTACCAACTTTGAAATAAAGACCAATACAATTGATCACTCCAAGGCCCTTTATTTTTGCATAGATTTTAGTTGGTTTTATTATAAACGTCTTCGCAATAGCCTTTCTACCATAGTGAAGTAATGTGACAATAGATCTTCCTGAATGATACAAGTGGGAATCTACTATAGGTGTAACATTACGATGTTCCAACTGGAAAGATTATAAACTTGATTTTCGTTCCTTTGTCATATAAGAATAAAACAAGATAGTCATGGAGAATGCATTGAAGACATTGATCCCATAACATTTGAACTCAATGGAGAAGATGCATTCATTGTTTGTGATGATGGGGATGTTCCTCATGTTGCACAAATATTTGTCAATGCCACTATACAATCAAATGGACAAAACTGTGTTGGTGCTTAAGCAAGTTTGTACCACCAAGATAAGGTATTTAAAGGCTCTCAAGATGTCAAGGTAGCCATTGTGTGATAAAATCCCTTCAATGTTAGGTCCTCAAAGGAATGATTACACCTTATGAAGGTTGTGATTTGCTTAACTTTACAACTTCTACAGGTACAAGATTTCTACAAAATACGAGCATGGTCAAGGCACTTTAGGAGAATGTGACCAACATTTCATCAAAAGATACCCTAATGTTGGAGAGGTAGGACAATTACGAGATTGTTATGACCACTGGAGTTGGTGGAGGATAAATAGAAACAAATTCTTTTAATTCATAAGAAAAGTGTGACGCCAATTGTAAGATGTTTCAATCCACTCTCAACCAACTCAAATCTCCATCAATTTTTGGAAAACAGTTCCCCCCCAAAAGGCAGAAATTTAGCATCTATGAGGAGATAAAATGAAATAGTCAAAAATGAAAAGGAAGTTGGAATTTTTGCATATTACAGGCTAAGCTTCACCATGAAACCTAGGGGATATTGTAATTGATAGAAATACAATGATCCCTTAGTTGTTTGGTTAACATCTTTGTTGCAAAATCAGTCTCTCCTCTGTTTTAAATCTAATCTTACATAAGTTATTTCTTCTTTTGTCCATGTCTACCTGAGAAGCACCTTGTTTCAGTTATGGGATTAAGATTAAAAACCTTTTCTCAATCTTATTTTTGTATCTAACCTTGAATATAATTCCAAGCATTCTTCAATTTTCAATACCTTCTATTATGATGTTCTGCTTGTTGGGTTATGCCAAAGTGATGAAATCATTATTTGTTTTTATGTTTTTATAATGGGATGTAATATATATTACTGTGACATTCTGTATGAAGGATGTATATACTGTTGAAATCAAGTTTGTCTATAGCTTGATGTTCATTTTCTAACTATTGGATTAATTATTAATGCTAATGCATTTTCTATATCATAAAAATATGTTGACTGCTACCCTCTTCAACATGTTTTTAATTTATGGTACTTGATGCCTCTGTTCTCTTTAAAATCCTCTAAATATTTCACCCATCAACTTTATGTTTCTACAATGAAGGATAATGGTTCCCAGTGGAAAGACCCTGATATACATGTCTGGATCTGGTTACTTGGCCTTGGTTTTGCTCACATTTTCTTTCGTCATTCATTCTTGATATCGATCATTTTAATTTGGACCCAATATTGTAGGAGAAATTTTTTGTTGTGGTGACATTGGGTATACATCTCATTAGATTATTGAGGGTTACCCCCTCTAGCCTAAGATCCATCTTGAGGCCTAAAGCGAGTTGTGGATTCCTTGGAATTTTTTTCAGCAACAAATAACAATATGAGGAACAACACTTGGAACAAAGGTTGTCCTCACTAGAACAACATAAATGGGTCACTAAGATGTTGCGGTATTAATATGAGATTATTTTAAAGAAGGATTGTGACAATGTGGTGGCATATGCTTTCTCTAGGAAATTTTGGGAGGAGGGTTCTCTCTTTGCATTGTCCTTACTAGTTTTGGAACGGCTCGATGAAGCACATCAGGAATGAATGGCTTAAGACAACCCCTGAAAAGTCATCACACGACTTCAAGGAGACATGAACCCTCCGCCCGGGTGAACATGACACCAAAACACCTTGTGATATAAGGAGAACATTTTTATCACCTCATATTTGACCTTAAAACAATGAATCTTAAAGGGGTTACATTCATCACCCATAGTAGGCCACTTAGGATTTCATAAACCCTATTGTAATACCCTAGTTTTGACCCCGTAATGTAAATTTGTAAATATTGATGTAAAAGGATAGAATCCATAAACAAATGGTCCAAGGTGACCAATACTATGTAAATATGTAGATTTTGATATTCATATGAAATATTAAATGGTTGCAGAGGAAGAAGGATGGAGAAGAGATGGGGGGGGTTATGATTCGACAAGTGGGGAAGTGATAGTGGGATAAGGGAAATGACCTTAGTGAGATTTAGCTTATATCCTTAACCTTAGCCACCTAACCCAAAGTTCCTAAACAATTATTGAGATCCATGATTTAATTAAAACATTATTTTATTATCCTAAAAGGGGATTAAGAGGGGAAAAGTAATTCCATGTGGAGTGGCCACATGGAAATCTAAACTATGATTATAAAAGTGAGAAATCAATCTTGGGAGGGGTTCGTTTCTCATTGTTTTCCAACCATTCAAATTTCATTCCTCTTCCTTGTTGTTGTAATTGTAACTTCGAAAGATATTATGATGTATATTACTATTGTATATTGTTGTACCCCCATCGGGAATGTGTGTTCCTCCTTTGGGGATGTCATCATTTTGTATTGTCACTGAGGTAAACCCTCTATTGTAAGTAGGGGAAATAGTCCCCAGGTTAAATAAAGTAAAATGTATTTATGAGTATTCTTAGGTAGTTCGTCCCCAAAGGTAACCTGGCCAACCTAGTGGTTGATTTAACAACTCAACAAAAGAATATAAATAGGGAGACACCCTCCTTATGTTTTACACACACTTCGCTTGCTCTCTCATGTGCTCCTTAGGAGAGAGAGGAAGAGGAAAGACAGAGAGATAATGTAGACATATTGTTCTTGGTTTATTATATCTTTCCATCTTATCTTTGTGAAAGAATTGTTCTGAGGAATTTTTCAGGGTTTTCTCCTTTATGGTTTCCCCGATGAAAATCTGTATGTCTTATGTATCTTGTGTATCTTTGATGTATTGTTGTGCTTGTTTTTCTTGTAGATAAATATCCTATGTAAAATAAATTAGAAAAACTAACATGGTATCATAGCCACTCTGAAAAGAAAGCATTGTGCAACCGAAATACAACTACAACGACAACTACTGGAAATTAGGGTTTCATGCTTGAAAATCCTAGAAGACTAAATTTATTCATCTTGGAACTTTCTCTATAACTCGATATTGGAGGAGGATCAAGAGTCAAAAATTTTATAGAATGAATATGAAATATTGATGTACTTTTTTTGAAATTTTCAGCCTCTTATTCGTTATACTTCAAGAGATATGATTCCTCCAAATCAAGGTTTCATCCTCCTCCAGAATACAGTCATAAACAGGTGACCTAGGAATAATTACTATATCTAGGGATAGAAAGGTCCAAATTAAATTTAGTAAGATGTTGCAGATAGGGCATAGACTAGAGTTTATGTGGTCCATTTTTCAGACCCCGAATGTGAAACAATGACTCATGGCAGTCTGTACAATTTCGCTATGTTGAACAGTCCTCAAAACAATCACCTTGGGAAACTCAGCATAAATACCATTTGGAGAATCCAATTCTGTTCTAACCTATGGGGTCAGAAAGAAGATTGATCATGATACCTCAGTGTGAAGTTTCATACTGTGAGGAGCACAAACTTCATAGATATGGGAGAATCAATATCAGATATTTCTGTAGAAGAAATTGAAGAAATTAGGGTTTCCTGTTCTGGGAGCTTCCCACCACTGTTTTTAGAAAAGGAATACATTGGACAACTCACCTTGAATAGGAGAATATTTCTTTGCAATCATAAGTTTTAACTTCCAAGTTTGTAATTAGGGTTTCTCTAACAAACCATAGATCATCCAGCTCTGGAACCAGGCTGAACACCTCAAATCGGTAAGATCTAAATCTTTGATATTTCCATTTGAGGTTCTCATTTCAAAATGACTCATCACACCCAACTTGATGATATGCTTGGTGTAATTGACAAATTTTGAGTATGGAAGTACAGGACCTCCTTGATCCTTGAAGAAAATGACTTGGATCAGTATATCAATAAATAAGTTCTAGAGCCCGAGGCAGATGAGGCTAAGGAGAGAATCATTGCAGATTCTATATCCTTCGTGTGTCATTCTTGAAGACACCAAAGGAAATGTTCAATGATTTGACGAAGTTTTTCAAAGGAAATAACATCAATCAAAAAATAAAAAAATAAAAAAAAAATGAGGAACCAGTTGAAGAATGCGAAGATACAAAACTGAGACACCATGCATTCCTACTTCACAAGGGTTGCAGCAGACACACTCCAATTATGTGACATGATTGAGTGACATCATTTATGTAGATCCTTCCATATATGATGAAGTATCCAAGGAGAAATAAAAGAAGACTATGATCAAAAGAGTACCAGTTGATCATGGGGAATGATGTCTAGTGTGTGATTTCGAGACCTGAAGGGAAGTCTGTAGTGTCTTCCATATGGATCTACAAGATCTAGCATGCAGCAGATGGAAACATTGTGGGATACAAGGAAATATTCATAGCACGAGACTTCTCACAGAAAGAAGGCATAAATTATGAGGAGAAATTTTCACTAGTTACGAGGTACACTTCCATTAGATCCATACGTGCAGGTATGAGATGGGAGATACACCAACTAGATATCAAGACAACATTCTTGAATGGTGTAGTCAAGGAGGAAGTGTACGTAGAGCAGCCACTGGGATTCAAGACACATGACAGGAAGATTCATGTGTGCAAATTAAAGAAGGCATTCTACGAGCTTAGAAGGCACCCATGGGATAGCAATTATAATTACATGAGGATCTTGAAGATCACCTAGAGTGATGAAGATCTTAACCTTTGCTACAAGGTTGAAGATGAAATTCTATAGAGGACGACAAGCTCATAGATGAGTGTAAGAAGAAATTTTAAACAAAGTTCAAGATAGAGGATCTTGGTATCCAATGACCTTAGATGGATACATAGAAGAGTAGTAGGATAGGAAGATACTTGTCACTCCAGTACATAATGTTTCGATACATAGAGTACGAAATGTAGAGGGAGGATGATACTTTGCTTTAAAGGGAGTGACCATAGAAGATCCTCAAGTTCGACATGGTACAACAAGAAGGACAACTTCCTAATGGGCCTAGGATTTACTGAGAGTAAAGTGGATTCCGACCTTTACTTCAAGTTTGAAGGTGGAATAACAGTGATGCTTCTACTATATGTCGATGACCTGTTCCAAACAGGAGAGGATGAACTCATTGAAGGTGCAAGGAGGAGACTTGTCACTGAGTTTGAGATGAAATACCTAAGGATGATGCACTACTTCTTAGGCATGAAAGTGTGGTAGAATGTATATGGGATTTTCCTTGGTTAAGGAAAGTATGCAGTGCATATTTTGAATAAATTCATAATACTGGACCGCAAGGTGATATCCACACCTATAGCATAGAACTTGAAGATTTTGTGTGATGCTTCATTAGATTCGGTTGACGCCACGATGTATCATCAGATGATTGGCTCATTGATCTACCTGACAAATACGAGATTAGACATATGCTTTGATGTGAACACCCTGAGCCAATTCCTGAAGGATCCGAGACATGTTCACTTGGTTGCTCCAAAGCATGTATGAGGTACCTAAAGGGTACAATTGAGTATGGGATCAAGTATGATACGAATCAAAAGACTAACCTGCATGATTATGTTGATTCGGATTAGGTATGAAACGCCACTAAGAGGAAGAACACCTTGGGTTGCTTCTTCAGTTTGATATCTAGTATGATCTACTAGTTTGACAGGATGCAGTCCTGCATGGTGCTAAGTACAACTGAGGAAGAATATGTTGCTACTTGCTCAGCTAAGTTCTGAGGTAGTATATTTTTTAAAGCTACTATCTGATTTGATTGATCTGAATTGCATTTTTATATGATGCAAAGAGGAGCAGTAAAGCTCTAGTATGTGATCCAGATCGAGGCCCCTCGAAAGAGGGAGTGAAAAATTCTAGCATAGCTGGAGATACAGGTTATCCAAGTGTAAAAGTCCTAGAAAATTTTGTAGGTTGCTCAAATGTAATCAGTCCTGTAGGTTGTCCTTGTAATTAGTCCTACCGAAGCTCGTAGGTTATCCTCAGACGTAATCAGTCCTACCGAAGCTCGCAGGTTATCCTCAGACGTAATCCGTCCTACCGAAGCTCGCAGGTTATCCTCGGACGTAATCAGTCCTGATGTGAGTGATGACTTCTAGCATAGATGGAGAGACAGGTTGTTTGAGTGTAAAAATCCTAGCAAAGATCATAGGTTTCTCAGACGTAGTCAGTCCTGTAGGTTTTCCTCAGATGTAATCAGTCTTGGCGAAGCTCGCAGGTTATCCTTGGACATAATCATCCTTGATATGTTTCTATGCTAGAAATAACAAGAGACCATAAGACGTAGATGCATGATATCTCACATGGAAAATGAGAGAGGTTTTATGAGCGAAAATGATCTCGGTATATCAGGATGCTCGGACGTAATCATTCATGTAGGTTTTCTAAGTGTAAATATGAGTCCTGGCGTGATACATAGTTTACTCAGATGTAATAAGTCTTGAGACGGGTCATTCGAATGTAAATATTAGTCCTAGTGTGGTATGCAAGTTATTCGGGTGTAATAATCATGTGGATTGTTCGAGTGTAAAAAGAGCCCTAGCATGGTACACATGTTAGTCGGATGTAATACGTCCCGAAGGTTGTCTGAATGGAAAAGATCATGGATGCAGGTTGTTCAGATGTAATAAGTCCTTGAGGTTGACCTAGAACTTAAAAGTACGGATGCAATAGGTTGTTTGGTCGTAATCAGTCCTTAAATATATATCTATATATGTGTGTGTTCTCATGTTGAGATGATAAGGTCATGAAACACGAGAGGTGAACCTAGGCGGTTCTCCTTTACTGGTAGAACCCATGTTGATTGTGTAGAGACGTAATGCACTGAGTGTGATCCTAGGTGATTCTCACATAGTAGAAGTTGCAGGTTGTCTTGATGACGTGAAAATATCCTGGCTTTCTCCTATGGTGATATAACGCAAGTGGTATGCATCTGAGATGTGCTATGTGTGCTTATTTTGTTTTGTGCAGGACAAAAGAGATGATATGGATACGAAAAGATAAAGGTAGGAAACGCAGGTCATTTCCATGGTAATGTAAAGAAGGTCCTGGATTGTACCTACGCAATGATCTGGATACGACTAGATGATCATAGGAAACACAGGTTATTGCAGTGGCAACGTAAAGGAGGTCCTAAGTTGTACCTACACAATGACCTGATACGACGAGAAGACGGTAGGAGACGCAGGTTATTGCAGTGGAAATGTAAAGAATGGTCCTGGTCTATACCTACGTGATGGCTTTCTCGTGGATATGATGAAGACCTGGATGAGGTATAGGCCTACACCCAACATGAAAAAGAGTTTGCTTTGTAGAAAATTCCTATGATGGATAGATGCGCCATATTGGACAAGATAAGGACAATGGCAGCAACGACGATGATGACTCAATGACGATGTCTTGATGACTGTTGCGAGAGAATACCTTCCTATTTAAGAGGGAGTGTTGTTGTAATTATAACTTCGGAAGATATTATGATGTATATTACTATTGTATATTGTTGTACTCCCATCGGGGATGTGTGTTCCTCCTTTGGGGATGTCATCATTGTGTATCGTCACTGAGGTAAACCCTCTATTGTAAGTCAGGGAAATAGTCCCTAGATTAAATAAAGTAAAATGTATTTATGAGTATTCTTAGGTAGGTCGGCCCCAAAGGTAACCTAGCTGACCTAGTGGTTGAGTTAATATGTCACATCCCCATCCCTCCGACCGGCGAAGAGGACGCGGCCCATGGCGTTAACCATGCAGACTAAAAGCCCCATGAACATGCTGAATTCATAGAACTCCTGAAACAGAATGCTGAAAGGAAGTGCCTTGAAGTAAAAATGCACAATTGCCATTGTTTATCATACACAGCTACAATTATTTATCATGCACAGTGGAATCAACATGCATTCACACAAGCATTCATTTAACATGTTCATCATTTACATTAACAGAAGACATGGTTGCAGAAGTAAAATGGACAAGAGCACTTATCTTATGATGAACTCGATCCGCAACTAGCTACGTCGCTGCAACGTTCCACCCAACCATAGGCCAGCGTGCTCCTTAGTCTCTCAGCAACGCTGCCACCCCCGAGCTGGGCATGATTCTCCAAGGAATAAGGGAACTAGCAGGCTTACACATAGCCAAGGATATACAAAACATAGCCAAGCCAACACAGTTGGGTTTATCAGGCCATCTAGGAGTTGGGAAAGGCTTAATGCTAAGCTGGTGAGCTCATTACCGAGCCAAGAACACCTACACCAGAACTAGCCTGACCTCTAAGACACCCACCCACACCCAACACAAGGAATCAGTCCTTTCTCTGCTACACAGTCCCTCAGGCCCTGCATTCCCTTCCAGTGCTATTCAGGGGTGATGGAGAAGAAGGCCATCCCTCTAGCTCTATCTGTGTGGTTTCCAGCCACCAGGTTTGTCAAGCAAAACTAAGCCCCCATCCCTGCTCCCCACACAGTCCGAAGACCAACCATTGCACTCAGGAAATCAATCAGTTGTTGCAGCTCAACAGGGAAAACGACTCCCCTGGGAATTATACAGTCCCAAATGTATCAGTGAGTGTAGCTCACAGCAAGGGAAAAACCACAGCCCGTCATGGGCAACAAAGCCATCGGGAAAACATACATAGCCCACGCTGAGGAAGAGAAAAACACAGACTTCCCAATCCTGTGTGTGAAATGAACAGAACGACCATACCCGTCTGTGAGACAGCCGAAAACGTGATTGGCCCTTCACAGCAATTCGTGGGTGAACGAGCACGACTCTCAGCTCGCTACATCAGTCGGAAAAACCAGGAAAATTCCTATGCGCGGGGATAATGAACGGACAGTGGTTCATGCGCGAAGATGAACAGCTCCCAGCTCGTGCATGGGTGAACAGACAATAGGGAGGACGCGAATTAGACGTGCGTGGGTGTTCAGCACAGGAGTGGAGAGGAGGATACGTCCGCGGGAGTAAAACCAGGTAAATCCTGTGCGTAGAGGTGAACAGAAAATCATGAGGTATGCATAGTGGAGAGTGCGTGAAGGTTTCTCTTGCTGTTGTGAAGTCAAACGTGATGGAGTGTGCGTGTGGGTGAGGACTGACAGTCCTGCCACCCCACTCCCAAAACAATAACTGCCTCAACCACCACCAGCCATTCTTCAATGGAGGTGGTTGGTTAAGGTAAAGAAAGAAGACACATGGGTATTTTCCCTTATTGGCCAAGGTTTGACATTTTCCCCACCCTTATCCTTGTGAAAATCATGCCCCTTCTCATTTTAGTTGCCGCGATCATAGCTAGTTGGGTTCATTTTAATTAAAGATGCATATTTACACGATGCTAAAACTTAATATGTATGTCGCTTGCCCCAATATACCATCGGTGACAATTTAAATCCAAAACATAGCATAACCGATCAATGGTGGGGCCTTGGCCTTTAGCTCCGCACCATGATCATTACAATATATACATCATGTACATTTAATGCAACGGGGTCAAAACCGAGGTGTTACATAATAACTCAACGGAAGAATATAAATAGGGAGGCGCCCTCCTCATTTGTTACACGCACTTCGCTTGCTCTCTCATGTGTGCCTTAGGAGAGAGAGGAAGAGGAGGGGCAGAGAGATGTTGCAGACATATTGTTCTTGGGTTATTATATCTTGTCATCTTATCTTTGTGACGAAACTATTTTGAGGAAGTTTGCAGGGTTTCTCCTTTATGGTTTCCCCGATGAAAATCTCTGTGTCTTGTGTATCTTTGATATATTGTTGTGCTTGTTTTTCTTTTAGATAAAGATCCTAAGTAAAATAACTTAGAAAAACTAACATTCATTACCATTACATTGGACTTCGATAGCTTTTGTGATAGAGGACCGAGATTCCATTGTTGAAGATGAACTATTCATGTCATTGACCCTGGTAGAATAGTGCATGAGAGAAACCTGGCCTACAACTTGTGCCTAGGAGTCCCAATTTAGAGACTTAATGTCCATCATGTTTTCGAATGATAGAAGGGAATTAGATGTTTCTTGAGGGACTATTGGCTCAGAGAAGCGGTCTTATTCCTAGAATTGTGCAGGTTTATGGGGAAGGAGAATTGAGGATTGGGATAATTGTAGAGGGGGTTTCTGCACCAGTGGGTTGCTAGAGAGATTGAGCTGTGTAGAGTGGTATTGAGGGGATATTTTCCCTTGTGGATCAATAGCCCCGACTTGGGGGTGGACTGTCAAATTAAGATATGGATTGACAGAGCCTATGGTTGGGAGGAACATCCTTCACTTGCAACTAGTTGGAGAAAATTTGATTAAAACCATAAGTATTTAATAGTGTATGAATTCCATATTTGATTCTATGTTTTATGAATGCGTAAATGCATGGAATTTCATGGCTTTGTGTGTGATTCATGCTTATATTTCCTCTAATTTTTAGCAATGAATATGTGCATTTAGGAGACCATAATGTTTGTATGTTGTTGTGTAATTGTATAAATGATGAAGAATGAAATTTGGATATATGTGGTGAATTTAGATCTGTAATTTGAGTACCTTGTGGTGTCAATGGTCGACTGGGGCTATCGAGTATGTTGCACCTATGAGCAAATTAAGCATTCATTCTTTTGGGAAGGCATGAAAAAAGATATCCATGACTTTTTTTCAACTTATGGCACGTTTCAATGACATAACAATGAAACAGTGAAGTCACCTAGTGCTTTGCAACCATTTCCACTTCCCAACCATATCAGGACGGGCATCTCTATGTATTTTATCATGGGGATTCCTAAAGTAGGCAATAAATCTGTCTTTATAGTGGTAGTAAATAGCTTAACCAAATATGCTCACTTTTTTTCCTTATCACACCCTTTTACACCATCCCTCATGGCACACATTTTCATGGATTATGATTTTAAGCTGTAATATGGCACGCCGACTTATATTTTATCTAATTGGTACCCTTACTTCATAAGAAATTTTTGGTAGGAGTTATATGAAATTCAAGGCACCCATTTGAATCTCAGCACAACCCATCATCCACAAATGGAAGGGAAAATAGAAGAAAACAAGAAGTGCTTAGAAACCTCCTTGAGATGCTTTGCAATCGAGTAGACCACACCGCTATGCACAATGGCTTATCTTGTAGAGTGGTGGTATAATAATACCAATTATCATGGCTCCACCAACATAACAAAATATGAAGCAGTGTATGTCCAAAATCCCTTATCAATGATTTCCTATTTTGTAGGCACCTCCAAGGTTCAAGTTGTGGACAAAGTACTTCCACCAGAGCAACTATAGTTATCACCCTTAAGGACAGTTTGGTTATGGCTCAAAACATAATGAAACAACATGAAAATCAGCTTCACTTTGTGTGTTTTTTCCCTCAGTTATTATTGGTTGTTGAACAAACGACTAATAATTTCTGAGTTTTTCACTCACTCTTCCAAAGTTGGGGTAGTCGTCTTGGTGTCTCGGACTTAGGAAGTTATTAGAGCCTTCATGTCAGTGTTTTTCAAAATGTTAGGCATTGATTTTGAGTTGTATGGACATGTGCTAGGCCCCCCTAAAGTTTTGTTAGTTTCTGAGAAAATAAAAATTTTCCGCAAAATTATGCCATTGTTTTAATGGTTTATTTAAAAAAAAGTCAAAATGTAATAAAAGTCAAATACAGAGTTTGTTTCTGACGTGAGAACACTCGTTTTCACACCCGAAGCGTCCACTTTACCTCAGGGACCACTTTCCGCATCATTCGGGTAGCCAGAGCACCCCGTGAAGTATTATTCAACTAAAGATGCATCAAAAAAGCGTTTTAATGCTAAATTTAGACATTTTAGCATAAAAACAAAGTTGAAAAAAGTCAAAATAATTAAAAAGGTGACATGGCATGGTTTCCCATAAAGGATGTGATCCACTTCATGTGAAGTTCAAACTAAAACTTTGGTTATTATGTGTTATATCATATGATTTTTTTAAGTGGATGGTGAAGTGAGACAAGGAGGGACTCACGCTAACACCCAAAGCTGGAGTTGTTTGGCAATTGATTAAGAGTTTGCTGAGAGAGGTGCCAATCACTTCTGTAGTTCAACTCAGTCCTTCTTCACTTCAACTCAAATTGACTCAGTTAAGCTCAGTGTGACTTCAGGTGTATCTTCAATGTTGGTAGCCTCCCAGGAGCTTGGCTCTCACTATAAATAAAACAACCTTTCTCTCTTCCAAGCTAGTTAGAGTTAGATGAATAGTTGTTTTCATTGTAATACTACTATAATTTCATTGTGAATAAAAAAGCTTTGGAGGCTATACCGTGTAGTGCATGTGATTGTGTGGATTCCTAGCGTCATGCTACTAATGTGGTAACCACAAATTTTTTTCAATTCTTGTGCTGCTTTGTATTCTGGCTTCAAGGATTCAGTTGAATCAAGCGTGTAAGCTAGACCAGTAATATTACTTGCTATTTCTTATTCATATTATGTATGCTCAAGAACCTAAGTTATATGCTCAAATAAGATTATTTTTGCATGATCTTTCATTTTTTGTTTCATACATATATATCCAAATCTCACGAGGTGTTGTACAGGCTTTTGTGATCTAGTTGCAGGTTTTCGATTGGATGAGGCGTGGATCAAGATTGACACCATTCCTTATCTAATAATCTCAAGACTCTGTCCCTCGATGCTCCACAAAAGGGCCTCCTTTCAGTTTGTTTCTTTCAAGCAACGAACCAACCTTCTTTCCTCTTTCTCCCTTTTAAAAAAAATCAAATTTCCTTGGTTGTTGTTTATGCATGAGCTTCTAAGTTTTTCATATGCAAAATATTTCATTAGATCTCATACATAAATGCTTCAAAAAATGATAGATCTCGTTTTCCAAAGTTTTCCATCAGCATCATAGATCTAGTTTAAGAAAGTTTCTTTATTTTTACAAGTTCTTAAAAGTATATCTGAAAACTTGTTTAAGTATTTGGTCTTTCCTTCAAAGTTTAAAAGTTATATCCAACATAAAAGTGTACATCATATTAGCTGCCCAAAAGGCAAGCCAAGATCCCAAGGAAAGTTTGCTTTCCTTGGTTCATTTTTTGCTCATTTTTTACCCTTTTAACTTAGATATTTTTTTGGGTATTTTTGTGTTATCCAAAGACACTTTTAAAGTGTTTTGGGGCACTTTTTATTAACATTAACTTGCTGGTTTTAGCATACCCATTACATTCAAAAAAAAAATAACAAAACCATTAAAAAAAAAAAAAAACCTTTGCCCAAAAATACCTTTTTTGGACATTCAGAGCTCCCAGGAGGCTTTCCCCTTAGTTGGGATTCTTTTCTTTGTATTTTGTAAGCCTTTGGATCCCAGATAACAAGGACCAAAGAGCATTTATGCTAAAGCATTGTAACCGAGTAATAAAAAAACAAGTTTGAGTAGGTTCTTTTGAGCCAACTCCCCATCCCCCCAATAGATTCTACGTTTTTGTGATTTTGTGATTTTTTCAGTTTTTTTCTAGTTTAGTTGTTTTTAGTAACATTGTATACTTCAAATCATAAGCATTTCAATATCTTTTACAAATTCAAAGTAATCATACTACTTACCCCACGATTTCTCGATTGGCTCGAAAGAAGAAAGAGATGCGTAGTAGGACTAATTAGACAATCCGTGAGTTGTGTTTTGTAGTTTTCTGTTATCTAAAATTAACCCCTCCTCGCTTTCCCGATTGAGGTCCATTTGGACCGAAAGAGATTCCTTGAGGTTTTCCTTTTTTTAACAAAGAACACAACTTAAAACCCTTAAAATTTATCAAGGCTCCATTGTGTATGCTCTACACTAGCTGCAATTCGTCCGATCAGCGGGCTGCATCAAAAGCAGCGTGGGTGACTAGAGTAATTAAATCTCGCGTCTTTCAATCAATCTCCCTAGGCGAAAATCCAACGCCTCGATCTAAGCCGTTGCGGTGGCAAATTACCCAAAGAAAGCAAGAACAACTAGGCAGTGACCTCGAGACATAAGTTAGACTACACCCTTGTAGTGTAGTGTTGAACAACGTCTCCAAGACTCCAACCAACCTACATATTCCTTGCGGGTAGTCGTATCGGTTAAGGGTTTTAGACATACTCCTCGTACCCTTTGGGTATATCGGGAGTCCCATTCCCCCTAAGTAATCAACTCATCATACATTAACTTAAAATTTGACCAAGAGCACTTGCAACATCCTTTTCACATTTCAACAACATTTTAATTTTGTGGACTTCATTATTTGGCACTGGTCTATTTATGTTATTATCATATGCTTCCACACGTTTGCTTATCAAGTATTAATCTGTATGCTATTGTGGTGTAATAAATCTTGCAAATATCTTGTGTTGAATTCATTTATCAAAACTCCTAAGTAACTTATTTCATCAACTTAAATCACTAAAGCCCTAAGAGCCTTAGCAATTAATAGGGTTTACCCCTTGTCTTCATTAGAAGTTGGCCTAAATGGTGGCCTAACAGAGGAGTCAAGAACAAGGTGACAACCTTGACTCAAGACTTGCCCCCAAGGACACACCAAGTGACTTGAAGATTTTTGCCACGTCCCAGGTGTGTGAAAACAACAAGTCCTAAACATCAATAAAATCAAATAAAAAATGTGAATCTTTTTTTTTAATAAAACGCCAGCGTGAAAAATTACCTTTTAGTGAAGTTGGAATGCAAAAAGACATCTTCCTAAGATAGAATTGAAGATCATAGATCATAGACAAAGAGAACGAGTAGAAAATGAGCATTATTAAAAAAAGTGAAGGTGCTTTAGAAAAACCAAGAGGAAACGTTGCAAGGCAGCTAATTAGCTGCCAATAGTGCCCTGACTGCTAGATAAAATGCTCAAATACTTGGACAACTAATCCAGAGTATTTTTTGAGTAACAGGAACATGTATCGGTGTCCACAGAAATTCAACAATGGCAGGCTCTTAAGACTTCCTATGCTATTGTTAAATAAGTATTTTTTGTTCTTTCCACCAGATGTTCCAGATTGCAGATTCCCAACACCTTAACAAACAAGCTTCAAAGATTCCACACAAGCCATAGGACAAGCCATAGGAAAAGAGGCGTTGTAGAAGGAGCTGAAATCCAATGTTAGAAATTAACGAGCATGATTCTTCCGGAAGTCAAGTACAGACAGATTCACAACGTTTTTTTTGTCAATGTTAGGCTCATACATCACAACCATGCTGCTGCTGCTGTTGATGGACAATCAACACAAAAACCAGTGGACATACCCCAAACCAATGTTGCCAAAACTCAGTATAGGGTATCTCCATTGGCAGCCATGGAATACCCAGGTATTCAGCTTAATCCCATCAACTACGCTTCTATCTTCCAAGCGTGCACAGACATTAAATCTCTGGAACAAACCCATGCCCACTTGGCAGTATTCGGATTAGATCAAAATGCATATATTGAAACAAGGCTACTGAGCTTGTATGCCCTACTTGGCAGTTTAGAGAATGCCCGCCAACTGTTTGATAAAATATGCGAACCAAGCGTTTTCGCATGGAATGCCATGATCAGGAGATATGCTACCAATGGATTTTGCGATGAAGCTCTTTATTTTTATCTCCGGATGCAACATGCAGGCATACAACCAGACAATTTGACATTTCCCTTTGCGCTTCGGGCATGTGCTGGCCTATTGGCCCTGCGAGAAGGCAAGGAGATTCATTGTCACATAGTTAGAAGTGGGTATGAAGCAGACATATTCACAGGATCTGCTCTTGTCAATTTTTATGCGAAGTGTGGTGTTCTAGAGGATGCACGCCAATTGTTTGACAAAATGTCTCATAGGAATGTAGTATCTTGGACTGCTATGATTGCTGGATATGCTTGCAATGGGCTTGGAAATGAGGCCTTGACACTCTTTCATCAAATGCAAGGATCAGATGTGAAACCCAGTCTGGTTACTGTTGCAATTGTCCTTCCCGCTTATGCTGACTTGAAGGATCTCCAACAAGGGGAGTGGATACATGATTACATAATTAGGAATGAGTATGAATCTAATGTCTTTGTGGGGACTGCTCTTATAAATATGTATATTAAGTGTGGCAGTGTAGAGAAAGCACGTCAAGTATTTGACAGAATGTCCCAAAGAAATTTAGTCTCATGGACTGCTATGATTGCAGGTTATGCGCAGAATGGACATACCAGTGAGGCTTTGGCACTTTTTGGTCGAATGCAACTGGAAGGCATGACACCAGATTCGGTCACCATGGTCAGTATCCTCTCAACGTGTGGTCAGTTAGGAGCTATGGAACAGGGCAAGTGCATTCATGATTATGTAATTAAGAATGGGTTTGAATCGGATCCTTTTGTTGGGACTGCTCTGATTGACATGTATTCAAAATGTGGCAGCATGGATTTTGCATATCGATTCTTTGGTGGAATGCCGGAAAGAAATGTGGTCTCGTGGAATGCATTGATTGCTGGATGTGCTCAGAATGGACTAGCTAGTCAAGCATTAACACTAGTCCGTCAAATGCAGGTGGCAGGTTTTATGCCTGACCCTGGCACGGTAGTGAGTTTACTCTCTGCATGTGCCCATTTAGGGAATCTGCGAGAAGGTAAGTGCATTCATGATTATATCATTAGAAATGGATTTGAATCAGATGTTCCTGTGGGGAATTCCCTTGTAACTATGTATGCCAAGTGTGGGGATGTAGAGATTGCAAATCGGTTGTTTTACAAAATGTCTAGAAAAGATGTGGTTTCATGGAATTCAATGATTGCTGCGTATGACCAGAATGGACATTCTAATAGGGCCTTGGCGCTCTTTCATCAAATGCAAATGGAAAATGTGACACCCGACCGTTTTACCATGATAAGTGTACTTCCGGCATGTGCCCATGTTGGAGATCTAGAACAACGCAAGTGGATCCATGAATGCATAATTAGAAACGGGCTTGAATCAGATATTTTTGTTGGTACTTCCCTCATAGATATGTATGCCAATTGTGGAAGAATGGAGAAAGCTCGCCAACTGTTCAGCAAAATGTCAAAAAAAAATGTTGTTTCTTGGAACACAATGATTGCTGGGTATACCCATAATGGACCTATTAAGGAGGCCTTGACACTATTTCATCAAATGCAAGTAGTAGACATGACACCAGACTCAGTGACCTTGGTAAGTGTCCTCTCTGCATGTGCCCAAACAGGGGCTCTGCAACAGGGCAAGTGTATGCATGATTACATACTTAGGAAAGGATTTGAATCAGAGATCTCTGTTGCGAATTCCCTTGTATCTATGTATGCAAAGTGTGGGAGAGTGGAGAGTGCACAACGGGTGTTTGACAAAATGACTGAAAGAAATGTGGTTTCTTGGAGTTCACTGATTGCAGGGTATGGAATGCACGGGCATGGTAAGAATGCCCTGAGACTCTTTTGTGACATGCTGCAGTCAGGCACAAAGCCAAACCATATCACCTTTGTATCTGTTTTGTCTGCATGCAGTCATGCAGGCCTGGTGGATGATGGTTGGCACTACTTTGATTCCATGAATCAAGATTACTGTATCACTCCTGGTCTGGAGCACTACGCTTGTATGGTTGATATTCTGGGGCGTGCTGGACATCTGGATGAAGCCCAGGATTTTATCCAAAAGATGCCGCTAGAACCTGATGCTGGTGTGTGGGGAGCCTTGCTTGGTGCATGCAGAATTCATTGCAATATTGAGCTAGGAGAACGTGTAGCAAAACGCCTTTTTCTCTTGGAACCTGATAATCCTGGGTATTATGTACTGCTGTCTAACATATATGCTGCAGTTGGCAGGTGGGATGATGTAGCAAGGTTGAGAAAAATGATGAAAGACCGGGGATTGAAAAAACCACCCGGGTGCACATTTATTGAGCTAAATAACAATCTTCACTCATTTGTTGGGGGAGACAGATCCCATACTCAGTCCGAGCAAATTTATTCAACTCTAGAGGCCTTGGCTGGGCAGATGAAAGAGGCAGGTTATGTACCTAGTAAAAACTTTGTACTGTATGATTTGGAGGAAGAGGAGAAGGATTACATGTTGTGCAGCCATAGTGAAAAGTTGGCAATTGCTTTCGGGCTTATCAATACGAGCCCTGGGACCACCATACACATTACAAAGAATCTCCGTGTTTGTGGTGACTGTCATACTGTCACTAAGTTCATTTCCAAGATTGAGATGCGAGAAATTGTAGTGAGGGATGCAACTCGTTTCCATCAGTTTAAAGATGGATTCTGTTCTTGTAGGGATTACTGGTAGCACTTGTTAAAATTGAAAATAGAAGAGTAGAACTATCTTGAGTAGTTCTACCTATGCACGTTTCTTCGACTGCAATGGTTAATTTGGCCTCTGTAATAGTTCATTTATGTTATGGTTGCATTTGACAGTAGAATGGGCAGGGATGCATATTGTGATGATTTTACATCCAATCTAGACTCAATGTTCATTTTGTCGAAGTTGAACTTAATGGAAGTTGAAGTAAGAATATGTAGCAGAAACGCCTTTTTCTCTTGGAACCTGGATCAGTATTTTCGTTTAGCTGATAAGCCTTATTTTGGTATAATATTAATTTTAAAGTTTCAATGTACATTTTCTGGTACCTTCTCAACTCACAAGTAAAATGCTTTATTATGACGTGTGATTCCCTTGTCATGCTTTTGAGAAGTCTGTGAAGATTCAAGAAAAATGCTTTATTATGACGTGTGATTCCCTTGTCATGCTTTTGAGAAGTCTGTGAAGATTCAATACTAGAAATCACTGGGACCTCATCTTCAAGTGCACTCCAAGCCTTTCTGGTTTAAAGTTTTTAAGGTATTCTTATCAGCGTTTTGTCAGAACTTCATTTCTGATTAGATAGTAGTTTCTTGTGAAAATTTTGTTACCTTAAATATCAGGGTAGGTAGATCCTTCTTAATGCTGGATCTATCAAGGGCGGAGAAGAACAAAATTCATCAGTGGGTTTGGGCAAACATCTAAGGTTAAGATGAATCTACACTGTTTGCAGTGGCATTTAGATACATAAACACTTAAAATTAACTTTGATGATATATCTCTTTATATAATTTCATTTCATAATATTTGTTCAT